>APFE031004171.1:0-30719 GCA_000404065.3 Pinus taeda | reverse complement strand
TCCTTATAAACCATGTAAGTCCAACCTTAAAAAAGGCCCACTTTGAAATGACAGACTTAGGACACTTACACTATTATCTCGTCTTCAAAGTCTTGCAATCCCAAGGAGGGTATTTCGCTTTCCCAGTCCAAGTATGCTTGTGATATTCTTCGTCATTTTCACATGGAAGATTGTAAGCCAGCTCTTCTCCCTTTCAGTCTGGAGTCAAACTTTCAGTCTCTTGTACTTCTCCTGAAGTTGATGCTACCTTATACCGTCAACTTGTAGGAAAACTCTTGTATTTAACCCATACTCGTCCTGACCTTTCCTTTGTTGTTGGCCTTGTTGCTCGTTTTATGCAAAACCCCCGTGAAAGTCATTGGAAAGCAGCTAAAAGAATACTTCGTTATGTTCGAGGTACAGTACAGTTTGGGATTCATTACAGTGCCAAAGCAGCTCCTCTATTAGTTGGTTTCACTGATTCTGATTGGGCTGGTGACCCTGATGATCGGAAGTCTACTGCCGGTTATGTCTTCACTCTTGGTTCAGGACCTATTACATGGGCTTGTAAGAAACAGGCTGCCATTTCTCTTTCGTCAGCAGAAGCAGAGTATCGTGGTGCCGTGGAAGCTAGTAAGGAAGCCTTGTGGCTTCGTCAGATCCTATCAGAATTTGGCTTTGAGCAGCAGCATCCGACTACACTTTGGTGTGATAATCAAAGTGCCATTCAGCTTTGCAAAGATCCAGTTCAGCATCAGCGCAGCAAACACATTGAACTTCACATGCACTTCATCAGAAAGCTCATTCATGACCATGTTCTTGAAGTGCAATATTGTTCAACAGATGATCAGGTTGCAGACATCTTCACAAAGGCTCTCACAGAGGCGAAGTTCACTAAACTTCGATATATGCTTGGAGTTCAGGAAGTTGTCACTAAGGGGGGATAGGCTCTAGTGCCTCCTTCCTTCTCCTATTGTGTCATATTTGTAAATCCTTCAATCCTATCCCAAGTTGTTCTTAAGGGGGGATGTTAGGATATTCCGACACATAGGAAATAGTTAAGTTCAACTTGGTCTAGTATAGAGTTAGGTAGGTAAAGTGTGTTTCTTTACCGTTGTACATTTTGTAACTTACAATCCGACGGTCACGATATGTAGTGATCCGACGGTTCATTCTCTCCTCGGTATTACCGACACTTGATCCGTGGCTTGACACCCGATTGGTCCATGAATTCTATTTAAAGCGCATGGAGGGTCATTTGTAGGTTAACCGTGCATGAGAGAAGCTTATGTAAATTTTCATTCTTTTATTAATAAATTGCCTGTAGTAGCCACGTTGGCGCAGGCCGTGGACTGTTTCCCTCTCTGAGGGTTTTAACCACGTCAAAATACTGGTGTATTGATCTGTGATCTGTTTGTGAGCGGTGTCCTTTTGGTGTTCTGTCTGAGGAACTTACCCTGTAAATCACTACACGAACAACCTTGAATCTATATGTTTTTCTTATTTGAGAAAAGCTTAGATGTCCCAATCTTCTATGCCACAACCAATTTTCATCATTTTTTCTCAGATAGCATTGTTGTTGTCCTCCCTTGAGTATGTATAAATTGTTTGGAGTTCTTGTACCATTGATCATGGTCTCTCCTATATCAAGTTCATAAACAATACATCCATTTGATAAAAACATCACTTCATTTCCTTGATCACACATTTGACTGACACTCAACAGGTTATGCTTTAAACTGTCTACATACATAACATTTCCAGCTTTAACCTTTTCTTTCAAGAAAACATAACATTTACCTTTTATGATAGCAGGAGAGTCATTTCCAAATGAGATATTCTTTTCTTTTTCTAAGGCATTATATGAGTGAAGTTTTTCTTTGTCACCTATCATGTGTTTGAAGCATCCACTATCAATGTACCACTATTTTTCTTTTCCTTTTGCATACAAGGCTATACCACATATTTCTGTTTGAGATTCTTTCCTTCTCCATATCTTGAGATTTAATGGTGTTTTCTTCTTTTGAGATGTTTTCCATATTTTTATCTTACATTCAAATTCTTCATGACCAAAGTTGTTACAGATTGAGCATTCTATTACATTTTCAAGAGGAGCAAAGTTATTATAGGAACTTCCCTTGATCCCTGTTACCTTCCTGTGATTTTGTGCTTCTCTAATCATGATGGTTTTGTAGGCAACGCATTGAGCAACTTTGTGTCCAAAATTATGACATGAGAAACATTTCCCATTAAATAAGTTCTTGCGACTATCGAATCTATTGGCCTAGTGATTGTACTTTCTATTGATATTCATCTTTGGAGAAAATTGAGTATAATTTTCCTACGGTTGGTTGTGGCTTCTATTCATCCTTGGAGTAAACTGAGTATGATTTACTTTATGATCAACTTTATGCCTTTACTGACGATTGTCATACTGTTCACCGGTCTTTGCTACATCAAGATAGATTTTAGTGGAGGTTGATGGCTTCTGTGATTGAGATGCTTCTTCAGTATATGCAAGACCTATCTTTATTAGAGGAGAATGGTGCATTTTGATAATTCATTTAAAGTTTATGATCCTTTAGCAAATCTAAGATTTAGAGATTTCGTTTTCTCGAGATCGTTTCTTAGACCCACAATTTCACATTCTAGTTTTTCATTGTGTTTTTCTTTTTTAGCAGGTTGGTATGTCAAGGTATCTATAATCATATTATTTTCTTCTAAACATATTTTGAGTTTAGAGATTTCTTCATGTAGGTCTTCTTCTTCTAAATCATCCCAAAAATTATCATCGTCATAAGCCATTAGAAGTCTACAATCGTTACTGTTTTCATCTTCATCACTCTTTCATAAACCATCACTATATTCATGAGTATAGTAACTCCTTTTATTTGCAACTTGTTTTCTATTATATTTTGCATATTCCTTCGCTTTTTCATATTTATCTTTATGAGGAAATTTGGCAGCATAATAACCGACTCTGCCATAGGTAACTTCCTTTATTTCTTCACCCATATTTTTCATACAATTAAAATCCTCATCTATACATAAGAAGTAACTAGCTATAATTTCATCATTGTTCATATTAAGAGTTACATACCGAATTCTGAGAGTTTGAAGCTTAGCATGTTTTACCTAAGATTACCCTTTGTAGCTCAGAATGATTTTGTTGCATATTTCTTTGGCTGATTTGAGCTGCATGACTTTGACAAACTATGATTGTGATAGACTTCCCAATAAATTATTGACAGCTCTGCCATTGGTTTCATATTGCTTTTTACCTGTCGTATCTGTAGGAATTATTGTTGGAAATGTATATCTTCTTTCCACAATTTCCCAGACATCGATTCCAAGTGATTGCAAATACGTTGTGGTTCTTATTTTCCAATAAACAAAATTTCTCCTATCAAAGATTAGTGGTCTAATGAATCCCTCACTTTCTTGATTACTCATGATGATGGATCCCCCTTCAACCGATCAAGCTTCTTCTGAAGGACCTACTCTGATACCAATTGTTGGAAATAATACTAAGAGGGGGGTGAATCAGTATTATCAGATCTATAATTTTATTTCCCAAACAAGTTTATATATGCTACTTCAGTGAAGTGAACTAGCTTGTACACATGACTATACTTAAAGTAACTAGTGTATATGCAGAGAACTTTTGATTTAGACAATTTATCATGTATTGAGCTTAAACTAGTATATCAGATATTTATCAGACAATGTAGCAAAATCAAAAGAAAGCTTCACACATAAAAAACACACATGAACACCAAGATATAAGGTGGAAACCCAATGTGGGTAAAAACCACCTGCTACTGCCATCTTTGTCTTCTTTTTAATAATAAGAAAAATTGCTTACAATCTTGTACTGGTGCAGACTCATACCAATATGCAGGCACCCACTTGCAGAAGGTTACAACCTTTTCTTGTTCTCTAGCTACTACTGGAAGGGAGCTACAACCCCCTGGCCCTTGTACTAGCCAATATGTTTACTAGTATGTACGTGCCAGCCTACAGAAAACTCCACTCTTCCACCAGGGACCACGTTTCATGAATTTTTAGACTAGATGCTCCTGGAACTCAACACCACAATATGAAGGCCACATTTCATCAAATTTTCATACTGGACCCATCAACAAAATTGAAACTCATAAAATCATAATTGCAATACAACCATCAAATACATCTGCATCAACCAATCGCTGAAACTCAATCATCACTTTCCGAATCAACCAAAACTAAATCAATCAATCACTTGAAAACTCATCATCACTAAAGCAAATCACGATCAATCAATCCAATTATTCAGAATACTATCACTAGAATATAGTCACCATAACATAAAGCAGAACCCAGAACTCTGCAACAACAAACCAAAACACTTGAAACTTTAAACATCATACTTCATAAGGTATACGCTACTTCCATGTGTTGAACTAGCATGTATATGCACTTTCACCAAAGGGAACTAGCGTACAGATCTACAAATTAAAATTTATGATGTACATGCTACTTTCATGTGTTGAACCAACGTTTATACAATCTTTTACTAAAGCGAACCTGTGTACAGATATGTAAATGCTAATTTAAAACATCAAAACTATTAGAGAATTCAGTCATACCTAGATCATTACATTTACAGAATAAAATATGCATCAGTATTTAGATCTAGACTATTCAACATCAAACCACATAATGATAATACTCTTAAGCCTTTTGTTGGGTGTGGAGCATGATTATTTAGAGGTCTTTGTTTTAGTCGGATGTATACCCTAGGAAGTTTGTACACCCCTCTAGGCAGGGGGTGCAGGGGGGGACTTGTCCCCCCTGCGGGGGTTCGGTGGGGCCAACCCCCCCATCTGGGAGGTTCGGGGGCTAGCAGTCCCCTGCCAGGGTTTCAGGGGCAGCGCCCCTGAAGCTAAAGTAGATGTAAAATTTCCTTGTAAAAGTATAGTAATTTCTAGTCAATCTAGGCCATTCATTAGGCAGATGATCTGATGGTAGAACTTATGTTTAGTTTAAGGTTTTTTGCCGTAGAAGGCAACCCCTCTTTTTGTATGAGGGCATTGTATTTGAGGTTGTGTAATAGATGTGTATTCTCTGAGGAAGAAACATAGAGGTGAGACTATGAAAGAAAACAGAGGGTATTACAATGGATCTGCTGTAGGTTGTGTCTCTTCATTTTGCTGGATAATATAAAGGAAGGACTCGCTATTCGAGGTGGATGTATCCCAAACGAGATGAACCACGTATTTCTTTGTCTCTCTAGTTTTATGTGTTTTATATGTTTGTATTTCTGCAATGTTCTGTGTGTTCCATTACTCTGTAATATATAATTTTCTAACAACGGGTATAAGATTTGAAGGTCTATTTGTCTAAGAAACTCGCAAGAAAGAAGGGTTCCTCGTTCAAGTGGGAGGAATGGCGGAAGATGGTAAGTTTAGGGTTGACATATTTAACTGCCAAAACTTCTCACTGTGGAAGATGCAGATGGAATATTATCTGTACCTACCATTGGGTGGAAAAATAAAGATGCTGACGGGTATGACATATGAAGAATGGAACATTCTCAATAGAAAGGCACTCGAAACAGTACGGTTGTGCCTCACAATGTCGGTCACCTTCAACATTTCGAAGGAAATAACAACAGAGGGTTTGATTAAGGCATTGGAGAAACTATATGAAAAACCCTCACCCTCAAACAAGGTATTTCTTATGAAACGAATATTTAATATGAAGATGTCAGAAGGTGGATATGTTATAGACCATTTAAATGATTTTAATACCATTACAAGTCAGTTATTTTCTGTAGCGGTAAACTTTGAAGATGAAATTAGAGCTCTGTTATTCTTGTGCTCATTGCCAGAAAGTTGGAATGGTTTAGTAATGGCCATTAGTAACTTTGTTTCTGGGTCTAGTAGCTTAAAGTTTGATGATGTTGCCGGTGCTATCCTTAGCAAGGAAATGCAACAGAAAAGCTCCGGTGAGACATCGAGTAATGCTTTGAGTGCAGAATCTAGGGGAAGAAAAATGGAAAGAGGAAAGATCTCAGGATATCACAGTAAATCAAGGAAAGATAGATCCAAGTCCAGATCGGGGATAGTGTGCAGGAAATGTGGAAAGAAAGGACACCTAAAGAAAGATTGTAGATCTCAGAAGGGAAAAGAAGGAGATGAACAACAAGAAAACAATCATGAAGCAAATGCGACAGATGACGTGTTAGAAGATTCTTTGATTTTTTCTTTCAAAAATATTACTGATTGTTGGGTGGTAGATTCAAGGGCCTCATTCCATAGCACACTTGATAAGAAATATTTTCATGACTATGTTTAAGGAGATTTTGGAAAAGTCTATTTGGGTGATGATAAACCCGGTAAAATTATTGGAATGGGTAAGGTTCTTGTAAAACAACAGAATGGAAACCAATGGCCACTAAAAGAGGTAAGGCATGTTCCAGATTTGAAGAAAACTCTAATTTCAACAGGATAGTTAGGTGGTGAAGGTTGTGTGACAACTTTCATATATAAAGCTTTAAATGTCACCAAAGGATCCTTGGTAACAAAAAAAGGTGAAAAGGTTGGTACATTGTATTTATGCAATGGTATTTTTAACTATGTTAATGCTTTAACTTCCAAAGGAGTAGATGCATCATTATGGCATCATAGGCTCGCACACATGAGCGAAAAGGGGATTAAGATTCTTCACTCAAGGAATTTTTTGCCAGGTTTGAAGAATGTTGGTTTGGACTTCTGTGAGAATTGCGTTTATGGAAAACATAAGAGAGTCAGATTTCTTAGAGTTGGGAAAGAAAAGAAGAGTGAAAAATTAGAGCTTGTGCATACAAATGTATGGGGACCTGCTCATCTCTCGGTGGCTCTCATTCTTATGTTACTTTTAATGCAGCTAGAAAATCTGGGATTTATTGTATTAAGAATAATTTTGATGTATTTGATACTTTCAAGAAATGGAAAGCTTTGGTTGAGATTGAGACAGGAAAGAAATTGAAGTGTCTAAGATCAAAGAATGGAGGTGAATATTGTAGCAAAGAGTTTGATAGGTACTGTTTAGAGCATGGAATTCGCAAAGAGAAGACAGTTTCAAGAACACCACAAGAAAATCGTGTGTTAGAAAGGATGAATAGAACAATCATGGAGCGTGCAAAGTGCATGAAATTTCATGGAGTATTGCCTTTACAATTTGGCGCAGATGTTGTAGATACTGTTGTTTATCTAATAAATAGAGGGCCCTCAAGTTCCTTGGATGGTGGTGTTCCAGAGGAAACATGGACAAGTAAAAGAGAAAACTATTCATTTTTAAAGCCTTTTGGTTATGATGCCTTTGTCCATATTAATAAAGAAAATATAACAAAGCTTGAGGCAAAATAAAAAAATGTACCTTTATTGGATATGGTGTTAATGATTTTGGTTATTACTTATATGATTATGAAAATCGCAAAATCATTAGGAGCAGAGATGTAATATTCAATGAAAAGGTCTTGTATAAGAATCAGTTGCAGGAAAAGAAACACGAAAAGGAAAACAAGGAATACACAGTTCTTGATGAGATCACTGAAAAACTGAAGGTGCCTGAAAATAATAATAATCAACAACCACAAAAATAACAACCACCACAACAGCAATAGGCACCCCAAACACCTGAAAGTGGTGTTAGAAGATCTACCAGGATAAGTATACTCCCTGAATGATACTCTCCTTCATCATATTATTTATTGTTTACTGGTTTTGGTGAACCCAAATGTTATGAAGAAGAAATGTAGGTTGAAAGCAGGAAGAAGTGGGAGGTAGTCATGGAAGAAGAGATGGGCTCCTTAATGCATAACCAGACTTTGGATTTAGTCAGGTTGCTTGCAGGTAAAACTACATTGCAGAATAAATGGGTTTACAGGTTGAAGGAAGAAGATGGAGGAAAACAGAGGTACAAGCTAGACTTGTGGTGAAGGGGTTTGCATAGAAGAAAGGTATTGATTTGATGAAATATTTTCTCCTGTTGTTAAAATGACTTCAATCAGAACTATTTTAAGTCTTGTAGCAGTTGAATATTTTCATCTTGAGCAGTTATATGTAAAGACAACCTTTCTCCATGGGGATTTGGAGGAAGAGATATATATGCAGTAGCCACAAGGATATGGGGTGAAAGGGAAGGAGAAACTTGTGTGCAGGTTGAAGAAGAGCTTGTATGGCTTAAAACAGGCTGCAAGGCAGTGGTATCTAAAATTTGACAAGTTTATGTCTGAACAAGGTTATACCAGATGTCACTCTGATCATTGTGTATATCTGAAAAAGCAAAATGATGGGAACTATATTGTATTGTTATTGTATGTAGATGACATGCTTGTTGCAAGTTCTAACATGCAGGAAATAAATATGCTCAAAAGAAAATTGGCAACTTCATTGTCAATGAAGGATTTGGGAGCTGCAAAACAAATCCTTGGTATGAGAATAATTAGAAACGAGAAAAATTGCAAATTAAAATTGTCTTAGAATGAGTGCATACAAAAGGTGTTGAAAAGATTTAATATGCACAATGCAAAACCAGTTAGTACACCTTTTTCTAGCCATTTCAAACTTAGTAAGGAAATGTGCCTAGAGACCCATGAAGACGTGGAATATATGTCTAAAGTTCCATATGCATCAGCAGTTGGAGACTTAATGTATAGAATGGTCTAAGCAAGGCCTGATATTACACATGCAGTGGGAGTTGTAATCAGGTACATGAACAATCCAGGAAAGGAACATTGGATGGTAGTGAAATGGATTCTCAGATATTTGAAAGGTACCACAAATCAAGCATTATGCTTTGGTGGTTCAAACATTTCTCTACATAGATATGTTGATGCAGATATGGTAGGTGACAGAGATAACATGAGGAGCACTATAGGATATGTATTTACTGTAGGTGGAATAGCTGTCAGTTCGGTTTCAAAAATCCAAAGTGTTGTTGCACTTTCAACAATAGAAGCAGAGTATGTTGCTACTACAGAGCCCAATAAAGAAATGATTTGGTTACAAAGGTTTATGGGTGAATTGGGTAAGAAGAATGATATGGGCGCGTTATACAGTGATAGCCAAAGTGCCATTCATCTTGCAAAGAACTAAGAATTTCATTCCAGGACTAAACACATACAACCAAAGTACCATTTCATACTATCAGTGTTGGAAGATGGAGAGTTGAAGCTACAAAAGATACACACTAGTCAAAATCCTCCATATATGCTAACAAAAGTTGTAACTAGGGAGAAACTAAGAATATGCTCAGTTTCAATTCATCTTCAATGATGATGATGAAGATGAGAAACAACTAGGTCCAAAGAGGAGTCATTGTCCAGCAAATGAAGCAGCGGTGGAGTTGCTGCAATCATTCTCCAAGTGGGAGATTATTTGGTGTGGAGCATGATTATTTAGAGGTGTTTGTTTCAGCTGGATGTATACCCTAGGAAGTTTGTACACCCCTCCACACGACGGGGTGCGGGGGGGATTTGTCCCCCCTGTGAGGGTTTGGGGGGGCTGATTCCCCCAAAGCTAAAAACAGATGTAAAATTGCCTTGTAAAAGTATAGTAATTTCTAGTCAATCTGGGTCGTTCATTAGGCAGATGATCTGAAGGTAGAACTTATGTTTAGTTTAGGGTTTTTTGCCCTAGAATACAATCCCTCTCTTTATATGAGGGTGATTTATTTGAGGCTATGTAATAGACGTGTATTCTTTGAGCGAGAAACAAAGAGGTGAGATTGTGAGAGAAAACACAGGATATTACAGTGGATCTGCTGTAGGTTGTGTCTCCTCATTTTGCTGGGTAATACAAAGGAAGGTCTGGCTGTTTGGTGTGGACATAGACCAAACTGGGTGAACCACGTATATTTGTGTCTCTATGGTTTTATGTGTTTTTTGTGTTTGTATTTTTGCAATATTCTATGTGTCCCATTGCTCTGTAATATATAATTTTCTAACACCTTTATGATCCTGGTCCATCAGCCTTCATTAGCCATATAGGTGTATCCTTAGATCATATTAAGCAAACCATCAGAAGCACATTAACCTGCATATATGATCCAACACTTCATATGATCTTCAAATCCTTGCACATTTTTGGTCTAATGTTCTTCTCCTCCTAATATAGTTTTAGGCCTTTCTCAATACCATGGACCAAAACTACTTAGGACCAATACCTTGGACCAAATACCTCAGACCAATCAAATACCTTGGACTAAGAAATACCTTGGACCAAAAATATTTGGTTTTCCAAGATATACACAATTTTCCTTCTATGAAAGTGCATGTGTATGTATATGCTCCTTTTGTTTGGTAAACCTGCATGTATACACAACTTGGACAATGTGAAACTGCATATACCTCTCTTTCTTCATTCTTTGAAGTTTGATCTATAATTCTTTGTTGTTGAACTGCTTCACTATGATCTTTCATCCAAGTTGGTTTCCATCAAGGTCAACACCTCTATCATAATGCCAACAGCACAACCACATTAGTGAATGTGGTTGATGTACGCAGACAGTGTATAAATATGATTATTATGACTATTATTATTAATTAATATTACTCCTATTATTAATTAATATTATTTTATTAATATAAATATGGTGAATTAAATATTAATTAGTATAAATTCCCTAATCGATGATCTTCATATGGCTGGAGCTCGAGCGCACCAGGTTTGATGCTACCTCTGGTAGGGTTCCTACGTAAACCCATTTCCCATCTCCTCTGCATTCTCGGCTATCCTGATTTTTCTCTGCCACTGACTCTTTCATCATGAATCCACCCTTCGGAGGGGTGGGCACAGGCCCCCCTCCCCCCACTAGTCCCTCTTCTGACATTGCAGTAAACGTAGATGCTCTTACTAGTTAACGCTCCACCCCACTGGCCACTCATAACATCGATCCTGCCGTCGACAACACTGGTGACTTTGCTACAGGTTCTGCGACAGCTAAAGACAAAGGCATCGACCAGAATGATTCGACATCATGGAAAAGGGAGTCCTCTGCAACATGCATCCCCAAGTCTGCAGAAAGAATCAAAATAGATCTTCCCAGTGATCGAATCAACAACAAAATCCAATATATGAGGGATCATGCACTCATAGGCAAGTTCCTCGGATTTTGGCCAACTGAAAAGGCCTTGCAAGGATAGATCACCTCCAAATGGAAGCCTAAAGGACAAGTCACTCTGCATCTTCGTCCTAAAGGCTTCTTCACTGCTACTTTCGATTGTCTGGAAGACAAAACTCATATCCTCAAAGGAGGCCCATATTTCTTCAACTTTGTAGGCCTGTACATTCGTGACTGGAAAGAAAGGTTTAATCCAGACAAAGAGCTGGGCTCCAGTATGGATATGTATGTACTCTCTTCCCTGGGAATGCTGGAATGACAAGACCTTAAAGGACATAGGCAATAGCCTAGGAGTTTTCATCAAAGCCACTGAGGAAACCAAATTCCGAAGATACACCTCCTACGCTAGGATCTATGTAGACATGCATCTGGCCAAAGAACTCATGGATTCAGTAAGTCTATTCCATGACTATTTTGAATGGGTCCAAACAATAGACTACGAGCATGTTCCTTTTCCTTACAGAAAATTCAATGAACATGGCCATATTTTTAGGGATTTCCCTCTCAATATTCAGTCTAAAGATCTTGTTACTGAGACGAGCAAATATGCTGAGGATTCACAAAGGCCTCCAGTTGTAGAAAGCATTCCAAGAAATCTCCAGGCACCCTAGATGATCTCAAGAAACCTGAAACAAGGAACAATTTAGAAATCTTGACTTCTCAAAATAACATGGAGGATCACTCATTAATCCTCCTTCAGATCCATCCCCTTCTTCACCTCCTCCTCCAAAATCTTCAGCTCTGCTCTCAACCTCCGATCTCCTAAATATCCTCGTATCTACCTCCTCTGATAAAAAAGATCTAGAAACAACCCTACAATCTTCCTCCATGGAGATAGATGCAGCTCTATCACCAAGTATTCACGAACAAACTGATACACATAGATGAGGAACCAGAAAGTGTAGATCTGGGAGGTCTAGACATTCTCAAACTAGAAGTGGCATGTCGACAGAAAGAATTCAGTGCCATACCCCCCTGAGAAATCGAAAGACTTGAAGTAGTTTTAGCCAGAGCACAACATAACAAATATCTTGGCATTCAGGAAGGAAGTCCTTGAGATGGTAAAAAAATACTGAAAGAAACGAAGAAACATGGGCGCAAAGTGGATCTCCAAAGAACCATTATTATTGGAGAAATGTTGGTGGAATATGGTAGATTTTCCAAGCTGACCAAGTTTTTCAAATCTCTTCCCTAATGTTCCTCATGAAGCTCATCTCATGGAACGTGAGAGGGCTTAACAACCATGCAAAACATAGAATGTTAAAAAATATGATCCATCCAGAAAAGCCTTCATTAGTCTTTCTACAAGAAATGAAAGGCAATAGCACTGTACTGGAAAAGATTCTAAATAAAGCTTGGACAGGATGCCGCTCAGTCTTTGTGGATGCTTTAGGAGCTTTAGGAGGCCTAACAATCATGTGGAACCCTCAATTTCTCTCCCTTCAATATTTTCATGCCTCACACTTCTTTATTTATACTTCCTTCCACCTAATAGGGACCAATATCCATGGTTTCCTCTCTAATGTGTATTTCCGACAAGATCTACAAAAAAATTTGGATCTGCTGGACACACTTACAGCTGTCAAATCTGGTAGGAGCTTCCCCCTTTGGATGTGTGGTGATGACTTCAACATCATCACAACTTTGGAGGAAAAATCCAGAGGAAGATTGAGGGTGGAAGGGGATAGCATTGGCTTCAAACACTTCATACACAAAAATCAGTTAATGGACCTTGAGACTTCTAATGGTATGTATACATGGACCAATAAAAGAAGGGGACCACAGCATATAGCTTCCAGGCTGGATCAATTCCTTATGTCAGATAATTCCATTCACCTGGGTGGGGACTTTCATGCTTCCATCATGCCTCAAGTGGGCTCTGATCATTGGCCCATAATGCTACAATGGTCGCTTCCAAGATCCAAGTGCAATAAACCTTTACGCTTCAAATCCTTTTGGTTTTCTCATCCTAATTTCAAAGAAGTAGCTATCGATGCTTAGATCCTTTACATCCTCTGCAAGAGCCAAGATGTTTCAATTTCAACGAAAGCTAAAGTTCCTTAAACAAGTTCTCAAATCTTGGAATCACACTCAGTTTGGTAACATTTTTGATCATAAGAAAGTGTTGGAGCAGCAAATGGATAAACTAGAACAATGTATCATCTCTTAAGGAAGAATGGAAGACTATGCGCAACAGGAGTAGGCCCTCCTAAACCAAATTGAAGCACGAAGGCAACAAGAAGAGACCCTCTAGTGACAAAAATCCAGAATCAGTGGCTTAAAGATGGGGAGAAAAATACCAAATTCTTTCACAGGTCTACCATTTAAAGGAGAATGCACAATAGCATCACCTTCATTAGTAATCAACTAGGGGAGCATCTGGAGGTGCATGAAGAAGTGGCACAAGAATTACAAGATTACTTGCAGGACATTCTGAGGGAACCCTCAGGCTGCAGAAATCAGGCTATTCGACCTATTACGCAGCAAATTCCTAAAATCATAATTGCAGACCACAACATTAGGCTTCTCCAGCCTATCTCTATGCAGGAATTGGAGGATGCAGTGGCTCAAATCAAGGATGGTAAAGTGCTTGGTCCTGATGGATTTACAGCCAATTTCTTTCATTCTTTCAGGGAGCATATCAAAACAGAGGTTTGGGAGCTCATGGAAGAATCGCGATCAATGCATTGGATCCTTCCTTCCCTAAACACGACCTTTATAGCGCTCATTCCTAAAGTGGAAGAATCCAATACTCCTCATAAATATAGATCGATTGCACTATTCAATGTAATCTACAAACTCGTACCTAAAGGCGTGGCGAATAGGCTCAAACCTCTTCTCCCTCTCCTCATTTTGCCAAAGCAGACAGGCTATGTAAAAGGGCGCTCGATTCTGGACGGTATCATTCTCTCACATGGAGTGATCCACTCCCTCAAGATCCTAAAAAAGCCAGGTATGATTCTCAAACTTGATCTTTCCAAAGAATTCAACAAGCTTAGCTAGACCTATATTAGTCACATATTAATTACATTCAGCTTCAATGCTACTTGGACTCAATGGATAATGAATCTCATTTCCTCCCCCTATTTTTCCATCCTTCTAAATGGCTCCGCTTCCCAACCCTTTCATCCTTCCCGAGGTATCCGTCAAGGCGATCCTCTTTCCCTGTTCCTCTTCATTCTCATGGCCGAAGGACTAAGTCACCTTCTTCATTATGCTATCAATTCACACTCTTTAAAGGGCATTTCTATGCATGGTCAACCCCCCATCACTCACCAATAGTTTGTCGATGATAATATGCTTTTTGGCCATCCGTCAGTTCAAGAGGCCTCTGCCTTCAAGCTCCTGCTCAATCTCTTCTCAGAAGCCTCTCACACCACCATCAATGCCTCCAAATCCCATCTCTTCTTCTTCCACACTCCCATTCCCCCTCAGAGAAATATAGCCAGGATTTTGGGCTTTCCGATAGCCAAGCTTCCTTCGAAATATCTTGGTGCTCCCCTGTTTGATTCAGCCATCAAACATGCTTCCTGGAGAATCCTCCTTGACAATTTAGAAACCAGGCTCTCCTCATGGACCTACCCCTCGCTCAACATTTCAAGAAGGCTTATCCTAATCAAATCAATTCTCTAGGCCATGCCTCTGTACTTGTTTTCAATCTTGGCTGCCCCTAAATGGGTTCTTAAAAATATCTGCAATCTTCAAAGAAACTTTCTTCGGGGTTCCTCGGGCCACAACAAAAAATGAGCTCTTTTCAAATGGATGGAGATTTGTCTTCCGAAGTCAGCTCGTGGGCTAGGCCTAAGGGATCCCCTCCACAACAACAATATCATGGGTGCGCGCATATGGTGGAATTGGATCTCTAAACTGCACACTCCCTGGGCACATCTCTGGCAGGCCAAATATGCTCCAGGCAATCCAAATGAGGATCTCATCTGCATCAGTACAACCACCCTTGGCTCGCTGATTTGGAATGTAGCCAAGCAACATAATGCCTTTATTCAAGCGCAAAAATTTTGGGAAATCCATTCGGGTACCACTGCAAGATTTTGGGAGGACTCCTGGTAACAAGTTCCCAAACTCGCCTCTCTCTTTCACAGACCCAAGTCGCAAGCAACTATGCAGCAAAATGATCAAATCCACATCCATCAATTTTGGTAGCAACAATCCCCTCAAGGTTTTCAACTTTGGAGAACAACAAACACCTGGCAGGCTAACTAGCAGGAGGAAAGTTATGAAGAGATCGATCAAGAGCTCAAACTCAGGAAAATTATACTCTCTGATCAGAAGGACAAAGTGCGATGGGGATACACATCCAAAGGCATGTTCACTACCAAGGAAGCATATCAAATTCTCTATCAACCCAGGCAGATCATAAAGGATCAACTATGGAATCAGGTCTAGCAACCAAACATCTGGCCTAAGGTCTCCACTTTCCTTTGGCTTCTAAGCAAAAAACGGATCCTCACTTGGGATAACCTATAAAAGCAAGGATTTATTAGGCCTTCTAGATGTCCCAATTTCAATATTCACACAGAGACCATCATGCATCTCTTGGACACCTACCCATTAACAGCTCAACTTTGGGAGAGAATAGCACAGTGTAACAGAAGAATAGGTAGATGAGTGGGAGACATTTTAAACACTATCAGGAACTGGCCTCGACATCCTTTCCAAAGTCTTCTTCTCAATTTCCTATGGAACCTCTTACCAGGCTTTATCTACTGGATCACCTGGAAGGAAAGGAATAACAAGATCTTCAAAAATCACAGTTTGCCCTTTGACACTCTTTGGCTTCTTCTCAAATAGAACCTTCAAGAAACTCTAGCCCTTATACATTGGCAAGACTCATATATGCCAGTTTTACCCCAGGAATGCCTCATTCCGGCCAACTAGAATCTGGATCTCACCCTTATAGATCATACCAAGCCTAGTTCCTCCATTCATTCTGAGTCTGCACAATTCTGGTCACCTCTAGCCATCCACCCTTACAAGCTTAACTTTGACGAAGCGGCTAAGGGAAATCCTGGGCCGGTTGGATATGGTTGAATCTTCAGAGATGCTGGAGGCTTTGTTCTGCACATTTATCATGGTTTGCTTGGAAGAGACACCAACAATGCTGCCGAACTTGAACGCTTATGGAAGGATATTCGCATAGCAGAAATATAATTTTTTTTGCCTCTAAAGGTAGAAGTGGATTCTCAAATTTTAATAGAGGCTGCTATTCAGATTCAATCAAGATCTTCAGTAGCAAAGATTGCTTCAAGCTGGTAGCTCCTAAGCTGACTGGAACAAATTGAAGAATGGTTTAGAGCTCCATGCAGTATCACCTTCAAGCACATTCAGTGAAAAACAAATAAGGCAGCAAATAGACTGGCTAATCAAGGCACCGATTAGCAAATACCATTCTTCTCTAGTCGTTTGAACAGTTCAATGATATACAACTCAAACAAGACTGCACTCTCCTGGTGCAACAAGATCTATCTCTCCTGGATCCGGGTGTTTAAATGTGTAATAGGTACATGGGCAGTCGATTGGGTGGGTGCGTGGCTTAACACCACTGCCATTCGTCCTTGCACAAAGTTGGTATTTAATACCTCTGATCTCAATTTAATGCTACATTAATGCAGCCTGTCCCTCCTCTCCAGCCTATTCATTTTCTTACCATGGCACCCTCAGCCCTTTTCATTTGCGCTCCTCTTTCACACTCACGATACTCCTTTGTTGATATAGAGATTCACTCTCTAATCAGCCCGAGGAAAATTTAGGCTTTAGTTCGTTAGTTGGATTTTTGGTGGGACTTTAGGTTTCTCACTGCCCTATCTACAATGTCAATAGCTGCTCATCCGTTGCCCTCTCCTCTGCCCATCTGTGTGTTGTAGCCAAGCTATTTTTAGTCCTCTTCGGCCTCCTCAGTATTGCAGCCATCTCTGAACTTCCTACTCATCCCACTATGCCCAGACTTTGCCAGAAAATGAGTTGTAGGAGGGGAAGCTCCTGGGGGCTAGCTGTTCACCAGGTCTCCTCCTCCACGATGGATTCCTCGACTTTTTGTTCAGACTTCTACGCGAACCACTATCCTACTACTAGGAGTGGTCGTGGATGGGGTAGAGGGTAGCTTAATACGGCAATGCGCTCTCTCAAATCTCCTTCTAATACTGCTCGACTCCAGTTCCCCTGTAGTCACGACAATCTCTCTTTCATAGCCTCTGTCACCATTGAGCTTAGCGAGGTTACTTCTTGTCAAGTAGTTGTTTCCCCTGGGGCGATTATGGAAATGAAGGGGGTAGATAGGCAGGGTACCACTCATATGGATTACAAGCAGGGTAAGGTTCCAGGTCCGAGTAAGTGCATTGCAACCCAAGTCATGGACGATCACGCAGGTCTGAGTGTTCCTATAGGCAGTGGATCTTCAAGCAAAGAGAGCCACCCCTCTGAGGATGAAGACGGCTACAAATATTGGTGCCACATAATTGAAGAGAAACCCTCTACCTCTCACAAAGTTTAAGCAGGTCTACACTCAATGGTTTTTTGATTCACTGTGTGCTTGAGGGTGCTTAATTTTCACCTATTTTATCGTCATGATATGCATACCAGTTCGCATGCTCAGTGCTTTGCTCCAAATTCTAATTGCTGGTTTCCCCTGTGTGGGTGGCACTCTTCCAGCCTGTGTTTTTTGGTCTCAATTTCAGTCTCAGCCATTTTTTGAGGTCTGATCTTTGTTTTGTTCTGGGTGGTGCATCTCTGTTTTATTTCCTGGTTCCAGTTATCTTGTTATGGTGGCTGAATTACCTTCATTTAATCTTTAGTTTCAAGCATGATAATGGGGGTTTTATGTTTCTATGTAATAGTCATAGTCATGTTCCTAGCAGTCCTTCACATCGATCCTCAGCTTTGCTATGTGAGCATGCTGCAACTCTGGGCTAGATTTGTCGAGGCGGTGGCCTCTATGTAAAATTATTTTGTATCAATATAGGAGTAGACAAATTCAGAAAAAAAAAAAAAATAATAAATAATAAAAAAAAAATTAAAAAAAATATAAAATAAAATAAAAAATTAAATGATAAATAAATAAATAAATAAAAATAAAATAAAATAAAATATAATAAAATAAATAAAAAATAATAAAATAATATATATATATATATATATATATAGTTATGTATATATATATATATAGTATATATATTATTAATTATGGTTTTATAAATAATTTATATTAATACATTTTAATTTAGGGTGATGTATTTACGCTCTCTCTGCAGTAATAGTTCGCAACCTCTCTGTGGCAATATAAAAACAATCTATGGCTCATGAGTCTACAGTCCGACTTGTTGATATCGGATGCGCACATTCCTTATTTTTTTCTAATACATATATGCTCACATATTTTCAAGTATGAATAATTCACCACAATTACCAAATATTACCAAAGGTAGACCTAGCACAGTTACTATAGAGAGCCTCTATGAGTATATAGAGTCTTTAGAGAAACGTAGAGAGGAAAGAGAAGTCAAGCTACAAATAGAGCTAGTAGCCATGCTAGAAAATAAATTCACATCTCTTGAAAGCAAGATCCAAAAACAAATAGAAATAAAACAGAACTATTGGAGAATAAGATGGAGGCATTGGAGACTAGGTTGTAGGTTATAGAAAAGTAAAACCATGATATGAACCAAACATCCCAGCAAGTAGATGTTGATTAGAGAGTCCTAAACTTAAGGACATGATTAAAGAGCTAGAAGAAAAAGTTAATAGCCACCTCACCCTAAATAATGTGGCAGGTAAATTATATATCAAACCAATTAAAAATGAAATGAAAAAACTGATAGAAGTAGACCATGAGCATAACAAAAGGGCCTTGAACCTTATAATATTTGGTTTGAAAGAGGAGGTAGACAGGGATACTTTAGCCATAGCCCAGACAGAATTACATAACAGATTACAAATTGAAACAACATGTCTCACAAAAGCAACAAGGTTGGGGAAACTAACTAAGAGTAAAGGAAGGTTGATCTAAATAAAGGTGAGCTCTATTGACCATAAGTATGACATCCTTAGTAAAACCTCAAGCCTAAAAGGGACGTGAATATTTATAAATGAAGATCTCATTCCAAACGATCAAGCAAAATTGAGAAAGCAGGTTCAAAAGGTAAAGGAAGCTAAGAAGGAAGGAAAATGGGCAATAATCAGAAATAGAAAAGTCGTTATTCAAGATAGAAACCAAAAGGATAATAATAAATAGCAATTCAACATGCTCAGATTGTTTCTTGGAACTGTCGGAGCTTTCGATGGAACAAAGGCCCCAAGCTAAGTTGGATCTTCAATGATGTTATATTGTTTTTCTTGTTGAAACTTGGGAGCACGAAGAATCTAAGGTCCCTAACATACATGGCTTTACATTATGGTCTACCTAGAATAAGCAATCCTCCCTTAGAGGCATTGGTGGTATATATTGTTACATTAAGAAGAACATCTCTCCCCATGCTAGGATTTATGAAAATGACCCTCACAACCAATATAGTTGGCTAGAAATTACTGACATTTATGATAAAAGACCTACATAGCAATCTGTTATTTCCCACCCATCAATTCTAACTTCTATAAGAAAAATAATCTATATAAAAATAGTCCTTACAATGGTTTACAAAATGATATTTCTAGCCTAAGGAATTAAGGAAATATCCTTTTCGGTGACTTTAATGCTCAAACATCAATCAACCAAGCTATTCTTCTAATAAATCATTCCAACCCTAATCCTCTTTGGTTAGGCAAAGACCTTCGTTTGGATAGCCAGTACAAAAAGAGCTCTGAAGACCTCGGAGAGAATTTGTTTGAGTCGAAGCTAGTCAAGCTGTGTAGTGCTCAGGATCTCATAATTTATAACGGTCTAAAGAAGTGGCCGAATTCTACCAAGATGACATGCATCCATGGGCTAGGTAGCAGCGTGGTAGACTATGTTATCTCCGATATCCCTCTATACAACGATATAAAAAATTTTGACATCTTAAATGACCATGAGCCTGACTCTGATCATAGGCCTTTACTTATAACACTCAATTTTGTCATGCATAAAGATCCCATAGAACATAATCCTTATAGCTAAAATAAGTTAATCTTTGATAGAAAGAAAAAAGATTTGTTTCTAAATGAATTAAAAACTAATTTGCTTTTGTTACCTAGTATAGACAACATAGAAGACCTCTATCATAATTTTACTACAACCCTCTCATATTCTATTAACAAGTTCTCAATTGAAGTTTCAAGTAATAAAAGAAATAGAAAAACCAACCCATGGTATGACAAAGATTATAAAAGTGTGAGGAGAGCAATTGAGGAAGTTGTTGATGAATCTCTTAATATTTGAAAGATAAAAATATACAAAGCCCTAACCTAAATGAAAAAATGGTAGTATATTCGTAAAAGACAAGAGAATCTCTTACACCTCTCTAAGGTAGCTCCTACGAAAATCTGGAGGCAGATTCTAACTAGGAAAACTAAAGATAATAATAAAATTGCTTTACATGATTGGAATTCCTATCTTTAAAAGCTTTATGAATCTCCAAATGTCTTGGATAAATTTGAAACCATGCTCACAACAAAATAATTTTTCTCATTAGAAGACATTGATTTTAGGGTTAATCGCTTGGCTAATGGGAAATCTAAGGACATTAAAGGTTACCAAGTGGAAATCATAAAAATTAGAGGTCATGTCCTCATCCCCCACATTCACAAGCTTTTCAATCAAGTGGCAAAGCAAGGGTTCCCTAAACCATGGACTCAAAGCCTCATTATCCCTATTTTTAAAATTGGGGATATAAATAACCCCTCTAATTATTGGACAATTATGATCAGCCCTCTCCTAGCCAAGTTATATGGTATTATTTTGGAAAATAATTTGAGCATATGGCTTGAAAGTGAAGGTAAGTGGGATAAAGGCCAAGTGGGTTTTAGAAAGAAACACTCAACAATAGACCACCTCGTTACGGTTAGGATCATTGTGGAGGAATTTTGCAATGGTAAATCCAATCCCTTTTGTTTCTTTGTGGACATTAGATAGGCTTTCAATATGGTTCCTCGAAACAACCTTTGGAACATATTAGAAGAGCTAAAGGTTCCTTTTGAGTTAGGAGCTGTAACTATAAGGTTATACGAGAATCTAATTACCAAGTTAAAGAGCAATGAGGGGTAGTCAAAAGATATTAAATGTAATATTGGAGTTATACAAGGTTCCCCCTCTCCCCTACCCTATTTGTCATTTACATCGATAAGCTAGAAGGTTGTTTAGAGGAAGTAGGATGTGCTGGCACGATCTTAGCTGGGATAGTCATCATCCTTCTTCTCTATGCTGACAATATTGTTCTTCTCGCAAGGTGCCCATCTAATCTTGATAAGAAACTTATACTTCTTAAGGAATTTTTCTCTACCATGGGTATGATTGTTAACACTGAAAAAACAAAAGTTATGATTATCAAATCCAACAAGGACACTTACGTTAATTTTATGGATGACAATAGTAACTTGGAGGAAGTGCCTTCCTACAAATACCTAGGAATTGATATTCATCACAAGCTCAAATCGAACTATAGCATTGAGAAAAGGATTAATGGGGGATGGAAAGCTTATTTTGGTCTTGAAAAATAATTGTAAAATGGAAAAACTTGTAATGTGGGATAGGAGGAAGCTCCTCTTTGAAATTTTAGTCACTCCGGTTATCTTATATGGATGTGAAGTTTGGGTTTGTATCATATCTAAAGAATCCTGGAGAAAGATTGAGTAAATTCAGAAGCATTTTATAGTCTAGAACCTCAAAATTAAAAGCAACACACCCTATCCTATTCTCCTTATAGAAGTGGTTCTTTCCCCTATCGAGAGCCTAGCTATGACTAGGCTTTTTTTGAACAAGCATAGAATCAATAACATAAGAGACCATAGACTTCCTAAGCTAGCTTTAAATTCCAGTGAAAACCACCTAAGGCTCAAACGATGTTGGTATAAAGAGACCAGGGCATGGTTAAACCATTGGGAGATCGATGAGAATGTTGCATTGCAAAACATTAATAACATGAAAAATATTGTTACTTTTAAGTTCAAAGAGAAAATGTGGTGTGAGAAGTATTTAGTAGCTAAAAGAAAATTAAGATATTATAAGGAGGTCATCAACCCCACCCTAGAAGATCAAAAGTATCTCTTTGTTTTAACTTGCTCAAAGAAGAAAATTAATATAGCCAAGATTAGAATGAACTCTCATGAGATCCATAGTGAAATGGGTCATTGGTAGTTCCTAAAACACCTATATGGAAAGGTTCTGCCATCTCTATGAGAATAGAAACATCGAGGATGAAAAGAACTTCCTCTTAGAGTGCTCTACGTACAACCACATTAGATCTCAGTTTGAAAATCGTTGTTGCAATACTGACCTTCCTAGCCTTTTACATTGTCAAAATTATAGTGAGCTCAGGAGGCTTCTCTCCAATCTTATTGAGCATAGAAATAAAATCTAAAATCAAACTAAATAATTCGTTTCTCTAGGTCCGATAGACCAATGTTTGGTCTCAGTGGACGTTAACCATCATCATCATTAAACCCAATGACTAATATTAAAAATCCTATGAATACCATTATACCATATAAATATGAGCCTTTAGATCCATAAAACCAATAGATTGATATTATAAACCAATGAAATAATATATCCAATGAATTTATACTAAAAACCCAAGGTATTATAAAACTGAGGGAGAAATATTAAACCCAAGGGATTAATATTATAAACCCAACATATATAAACCCTAAGATAAATATTTTACACCCAAGGGAATAATAAACCCAAGGGATTAATACTAAAAACCCGTGGGATTATAAACCCATATTAACCCCAAGAGATTAATGTTAAACCCAAGGGATTAATACTAAAACCCAACGGATTATAAACCCTAAGATTAATATTATAAACATTAATGCAAATATTATAAACTCAAATACAAAATGAGAGGCATAAAATGATAATCATTAGTGTATTTTTGGGGTCTAAAATGGGCATCCTAAGGAAATTATAAAATAATAGTGGAAATAATAAAATAAGATTAGATTATATCATCACATTTTAGAGGGAAAAAAGACAACTATTTTTTCAACTCATATTTTTAACTTATCTCCATACGGGTTTATTCAAATTTTGAGCAGAAATAATTGTAGGATGCAGAATTTGATTCCTCATCCAAAGAGTACCCATATTGCATACTTTCGATGCACCCTAGTACACAAAAAATGATAAATACATAAAAAAAAGTGATTGCAATCATGTTTTTTCATGTGTTTCTCATTTTTTGTGTAGCGGGGTCCATCGAAAGTATGCAACATGAGTACCCCTTGGATGAGGAGTTGAATTTTTCATCTAATGAGTACTCCTTGAAATTTGAGTAAAAACTTAGGGAGATAAGTTGAAAATAAGAGTTGAAAAAGTAGTCTTATTATTTTATTATTTTTTAATATTTGTACTTTATTACTCCAAAAATGGTGAATCATCCCCCATGGTTGACATCATCATCTTCAATACTATTGGTTCTTAAAAAGTTTATTTTGGTTGTATATTTTTCTTAAGAGGCCCATTTTAGACCTCAAAAATCCCCTAATGAATACAAAAAAAGTTATTGTAATAAGAAAAATGATAAGAACAAAATGATAATACTTTTGTAGTTGAGTTACACCTAGTAATAGAACAATAGGCTTACTTAGGTAAAAAAAAAATATGACAGAGAATATGTTAAACTAATTAACCAAACCTTCAACCTGTAATTGAAAATTTACATTTGGACTCAAAAATAATAATATTGCATTATTTTACATGTACATGTTATTTTAAATGTATATAATATTAAATTATATAGTTAAAGAATAATGTGAACCCTTACATTAATAAAACCAAATAATTGATATTATAAACCCAAGAGAATCATAGACCTAAGGGATTAATACTAATGACCCAAGGCATTATAAGACCAAATGAGTAATATTAAACCTAATGGACTAATGTTCTAAACCCAAGGTATATAAATACTAAGATAAATACTATAAATGAGACAATCTTTGTCACAATGCGACATTGGACCACGATTGAGCATGGTTGATTTTCACATTGATACAATCCTTATTCCATTGTGGTGTTAGACCATGGTTGACCATGTATGTTTTACATATCGACATAATCTTTGTCACAATGCGACGTTGGACCATGGTTGACCATGGATGTTTTTCATATCGAGACAATCTTTTTCACAATGTGATATTCTACCATGATTAACCATGATTGACCATGGTTGACCATGATTAACCATGGTTGACCATGGTTGACCATGATTGTCCATGATTTTCTATGATTTTCACATGGAGACAATTTTTGTCACAATTCGACATTTGACCATGGTTAACCATGTTTGACTATCATTGACCATTCTTTACCATGATTGATATTATCAGCACAAGGGAATATTACCAATGGGTTGATATTCTAAACCAAAGGGAATAATAAACCCAATGAATTAATATTAAAACCCCAAGTGATTATAAAACCGAGGGAATAATATTAAACGAAAGGGACTAATATTATAAACCCAATGTATATAAACCCTAAGATAAATATTACAAACACTAAAATAAACATGGTTGGCCATGCTTGATTTTCATATTGGGACAATCCTTGCCATAATGTGACAATCGACCATGATTCGTCATGATTAAACATGGTTGACCATGATTGATATTATAAACCTAAGGGAATAATAAACCCAAGGGATTAATACTAAAACCCCAAGGGATTATGAACCGAAGTGAATAATATTAAACTGAAGGGACTAATTTTAAAAACCAAAGGTATATAAACCCTAAGATAAATATTATAAATGCTAAAATAAACATGTTTGGCCATATTTGATTTTCATATTGAGAGAATCCTTAACAAAATGTGATGTCGGAGGATGGTTGACCATGGTTGACAATGGATGTTTTTCGTATTGAGACAATCTTTGTCACAATGCAATGTGGGACCATGGTTGACTATCGATGTTTTTTATATTGAGACAATCTTTGTCACAATGTGTCATTCAACCATGTTTGACCATATTTGATTCTATAAAAAATGGTTGACCATGATCAACCATGGTTGACCAAGATGAACATGATTGTACATGAATTTCACATGGAGACATTTTTTGTCACAATGCGAAATTTGACCATGGTTGACCATGGTTAACCATGGTTGAATATGATTTACCATGATTGATATTATAAACCCAAGGGAATAATATTAAACCTAAGGGACTAATATTATAAACCGAGAGTATATAATCCCTAAGATAAATATTATAAACACTAAAATAAACATGGTTGACCATGGCTGATTTTCATATTGAGACAATCCTTGTCACAATGCAACATTTGACCATGCTTGACAATGGTTTTCTATGATTGACGATAGTTGACCATGATTGATATTATAAACCTAAGAGAATAATAAACCCAAGGGATTGACGATGGTATAATAAAATAGTGTTATCTATTTACAATATTATTAATTACTATTATCTATTTTTCATAATGTTTATATTTAATAATATTATTGTTTATTTATATTTAATAATAGTATTTGTTTGTTTTTCGGAGAAAAAAAATCAAACTTTTCATTGCATGACAAAAAGTTACATTATATATGTTATAAGCATTCAAGTGATTGTGTGATTTTACTCATAGAGTGGTTGAGGTTTGCTTGAGGGATTCCCTCTACTGCCTCTCAAAGTTTGATTGCAGTTCACTAGCTAGGTATGGTTCGAGGTCTCCTGTATGTGGAGAATACCCTGCTGAAGTCAGTTCAGGTGTAGCATGGTCATCATAAACAAATTATGAACCCACTATTTCCAGATATTTTGTTTTTTTTTTTAGGCTGCTCCAATCGTGGGTCTCCTCAGAAGGTAAAACAACCCAAATAGGATGGGGCAGCATTGTATTTTGTAGATCTTTTATTTTTTTGTTTTTTGTTTTAACTGTATTTGTGCAAGTCTAAAGAAATGTTTGAACAATATAACAACATAACACAACAAAAGAAAACAAATAGATGCTGTTTCCGGTTGAGATTTTAGAGTGATGGGTCCTACACATATGGTGAATGATCAAACACACAGATCTTGTCCATCTCTTTGTGCTCTATTCCCCAACTACACAGATTTTGTTGCAAACCCTCTTTAGAAAGCTTGTCTGTAACATCATTGTGTTCCCTGTATATATGACATAGTGAGATATGATTAAAATGTGATTTTAAGCTCATGGTTTCTTCTAGAAGAGATGATAACAAGTAGTTCTGACATTTGTGGATTCCATTGAACCATTTGACAATGCTTAGAGAGTCCCCGAAGATCTGAATCGTGGGAATACCCAAATGAATGAGTGAACATAGGAGACGTTTTAATGTTGTCAGCTCAACAAAGTTTTTGGTTCCACTCCCTATGCCTATTGAGGATAAAAGGCTTCTATGGGGGCTCATATGTATGATAAATCCTGCTCCACATTTGTTTTCCTAGTTGGATGCTCCATTGAAGTATGCCCATGGGATCCCATCCCTGATGGTTTCTTGTATGATTGGTCTTGGGTGTTCTTCATGGGTAGGTTCAGGGATTCTTGTGAATATGGATGCACTTCCAATTGTAGGAATTTACAAGGTAAGTTCCTTAGAAAGAACACCAAAGGAGACCACTCACAAACAGATCACAGATCAATACACCAGTATTTTTGACGTTGCTAAAACCCTGAAAGAGGGAAACAGTCCACGGACTAAGCCAACGCGGCCACTTCAGACAATTTATTAATAAAAGAATGAAAATTTACATAAGCTTCTCTCGTGAACAGTTAACCTACAAATGACCCTCCATGCTCCTTAAATAGAGATCATGGACCAATCGGGTGTTAAGCCATGGATCAAGTGTCGGTAATACCGAGGAGAGAATGAACCATCAGATCACTACATATCGTGACCGTCGGATTGTAAGTTACAAAAGTACATAGTAAAGAAACACACTTTACCGAACTTTATACTAGACCAAGCTATACTTAACTATTCCTATGTGTCAGAATATCCTAACATCCCCCCTTAAGAACAACTTGGGATAGGATTGAAGGATTTACAAATATGAAACAATAGGAGAAGGAAGGAGGCACTAGAGCCTATCCCCCCTTAATGACAACTTCCTGAACTTTAACCATAAATTGAAGTTTAGTAAACTTCGCCTTTGTGAGAGCCTTTGTAAAGATGTCTGCAACTTGATCATTTGTTGAATAATATTGCACTTCAAGAACATGGTCATGAATGAGATTTTTGATGAAGTGCATGTGTAGTTCAATGTGTTTGCTACACTGATGCTGGATTGGATCTTTGCATAGTTGAATGGCACTTTGATTATCACACTAAAGGGTAGTCGGATGATGCTGCTGAAAGCCAAACTCTCATAGGATCTGACGAAGCCACAAGGCTTCCTTACTAGCTTCTACGACACCATGATACTCTGCTTCTGTGGAAGAAAGAGAAATGGCACCTTGTTTCTTGCAAGCCCATGAAATAGGTCCTGAACGAAGAGTGAACACATAACTGGCAATAGACTTTCGATCATCAGGGTCACCAGCCCAATCGGAATCAGTGAAACCAACCAATAGAGGAGATGCTCCGGCACTGTAATGAATTCCAAACTGAACTGTACCTTGAACATAACGAAGTATTCTTTTAGCTGCTTTCGAATGACTTTCACGTGGGGCTTGCATAAACCGAGCAACAAGGACAACAACAAAGGAAAGGTCAAGATGTGCATGGGTTAGATACAAAAGTTTTCCTACAAGTTAACGGTATAAGGTAGCATCAACTTTTGGGGAAGTACAAGTGACTGAAAGTTTGACTCCAGACTGAAAGGTAGAAGGAACTGGCTTACAATCTTCCATGTGAAAACTGCGTAGAAGATCACATGCATACTTGGATTGCGAGAGGGAAATACCTTCCTTGGATTGCAAGACATGAAGATCGAGAAAATAATGTAAGTGTCCTAAGTCTGTCATTTCAAACTTCTTTTTAAGGATGGAATTCACATGGTTGATAAGGTTGGGATCAATAGCAGTGAGGATAAGATCATCAACATAAAGAACAAGAATGATAAGAGACTTGCCCACTTTCTTGGTGTAGACAGTATTGTCAGAATGACACCTAGAAAAGCTAGATTCTAAAATAAAGCTATCCATTTTGGCATACCAAGCCCGAGGAGCTTGCTTGAGACCATAAAGGGATTTCTTAAGCCGACATACAAGACTGGATTCTGTTTGTATAAACCCAATAGGTTGTTCCATATAGATTTCTTTATGCAAGTCCCCATGCAAGAAGGCGAATTTAACATCTATCTGATGGACTTCCCATTTGAAAGAGGAAACAAGGGAGAGAACAAGGTGGACAGAGTTCATTTTGGCAACAGGGGAGAAGGTTTCAGTAGAGTCAATGCCTTCAACTTGTGAAAATCCCTTAGCAACAAGACGAGCTTTATGTTTATCAACTTTCCCATCTGGTCCATAATTGGTTCTATAAACCCATTTGCATATAACAAGTTTTCGGCCCTTTGGTAGAGGAACAAGATCCCATGTATCATTTGCCAATAATGAACGATATTCTTCTTTCGTAGCTGTGTCCCAATCTGGATGGATTGAAGCTCCTGCAAGGGTGTCAGGATCATAATTTGATGAGACTTGAGCTAGTAAAGAAGAGGCTCTTTCGAATTGAGAACGTGCAAGGCGCTGATCTGTAGGGTCACTGGCAAGATCACATGTTGCATCCCGAGTAGCATGAACCCATTTTGGAAGTGAAGGAGCTGAAGGAGGATCTTAAGAAGGTGGGGGAGGATTTTCATCCTCAATTTCATCATCTGAAGAAGAAATATGTTCAAAAGTAGAAGAGATAGAGAGAGGTGGCACATTCGCTGAACTAGGCTCGTAGGTCGACATATTTTCATCAAACTTTACATCTCTTCTAATTATAACATTTTTGGACTTAAATGGAATACGTCTATATCCTTTGACATCTTCAGAATATCCAACAAAAATACATTCTTCACTCTTAGGTTCTAAACCTTTATGTTTCTCATCTGGAATATGGGCCCATGCTTCACTTCCAAAACACAAAAGTGACCCACATCTGGTTTAATTGAGCTCCATGCTTCTTCTGAAGTGATATTCTTTAAAACCTTAGTAGGAGTACGATTTATTATGTAATTTTCACAGTTAATTGCTTCTGCCCAATAATTAAGACTAACTCCTTTAGATTGAAGCATACAATTAGCCATTTCCTTTAAGGTGCAATTCTTCCTTTTAGCTACACCATTTTGTTGTGGAGTATATGGAACAATATGTTTCATTTCAATTCCATTCTCAGTGCAAAAGTTGATGAAGTCGTTTTTAACATATTCTCCGCCATTATCACATCTCAGCTTAAGAATTTGATGTCCAGATTGTTTTTCAACAAAGGCCTTAAAGGCCAAGAATTTGTTAAATACTTCACTCTTGAGTTTTAGTAAGTATACCCAAGTGTGTCTGGAGAAATCATCAATGAAAGTTAAGAAATACTTGTAGCCAGAGAAGGAAACAACTAGAAGTGGACCACATAGATCATTGTGCACAAGTTGTAAAGGGGCTGAGGCGTGCCAAGAGGCACGTTTTTCAAAATTGTCCCGATGATGTTTTCTGAGTACACATCCGGAACAAACACCATCTCCGCAAGATACTATTGGAAGACCAGTCATCATATTTTCTTTACATAGATTCTGAAGGGAGAAATAGTTTAAGTGACCAAATCGCTCATGCCAAAGTTTGCTCACTTCATCATTATGAGCAACAAATACCGAGGGAAGATTTGATGACCCAAAGTTGTGAAACTTATACAACCTTGTAGAATCATCAACAATGCCAGTAGCTAAAATCTTTCTAGGATCCTTTAGGTCCTTAATTACAACATCGTGAGGTGAAAATTCAACGATTTTACCTTCACCTAAATGATTTATCTGATATACAGATAGAAGGTTGTAGGATAAGGTTGGAACACATAATACATCATTAAATTGACCATTGTCTATATGAACCTTTGCAGTCCCTACAACACTAAGAGATCTATCATCACCAACATATATATTTTTGGTGTTACAATCATTTAAAGAAGAAAACATGACTTTATTTTTGGCCATGTGATAAGAAGCTCCAGAATCAATGAGCCACTCATGAGAATGAGAGGAAGAAGATACATTTAGTGCATAGCCTGACCGAGATGCTTGACAACCACATGTAGAAAGTTCCATTCCTGAAGATGAATTTGAAGAGTGCTCCAAATGGATGTTATGCTTCTTCATTGCTGCTTCCAAGGCTTCCATTTTCTTAAAGCATTTATATTCTTAGTGGCCATCTCGATTACAAAAGTTGCAATGTCTATCAGTCTTCTTCCCTTTGTTTTTATTTGCCTTATCATTCTGGTGAAATGATTTTTCATTTTGAGGCTGAAATTGCTTAGGACCCTTGTTTGATTTAGG
>APFE031004166.1:0-28752 GCA_000404065.3 Pinus taeda | reverse complement strand
TCCTCATTGGATGCCCATAAGTAAAATCTCTACAAGTGCTCCCACACAATGTCCCTGCATAAGACTGCCATGCTCCATGTCTCCAACCTGATGTCCATGACTAAGTTGCCATGTAGTCCAACCAAGTAGACCCATCACAACAATCGGTTATCCTCACCCAAGTCTGAAATCTTCGGTCTAGTGAACTCGGTCACCCAACCATATCATCATCACATGAGTTTCTCCATCATAGCTCCCCCACTAAAGGTTCCACCAAGACTTACTCTTGGTCTCAGCCATGAGAAGTCCACCCAAGTTATTGCCCTTCAATTTGTCCATGAGTCATGCCAGGCACTTAGCCATGTGGCTAAAGCATGACCCATTCCTCCGCAACAATCATCATGTTCCTCCCTTGTCATGAGCCTTTGTACCTTCTACCATAAGGTCACAAACAACCCCAACAAGTCCTGCAACAGTCACCAATCCTTGCTTCTCCATACAAGGTCTCATCATAGTCACCCATGGTAAAATGCTCCCTAGCATCAGCAAACTAGCTTTTCCCTTCCTTGCATATGGTCCATCTACCAAATGCTCAAGTGAAACACAAGTATCAATAGTACTTACATCATCATCATGAGGTTCCTCCATGAGAGTACCCTCATCCATACATGTCCGCAAACTGCACGATCCTAGTCCAACTTGATCAATCTCAAGTTCATCCTCCATCATGATCATGTCTACAACATCTTCAACTATCACGGCTTCCTCTTCCTTGTCAATACAATCTACAACTTTATCTTGCTCCATTTTCCATCCAAGTTGAAGAAGTTCATCTTAAACATTCTTTTCCAAGACTGCAAGCTTCTCTCGAATCTAGGGATTCTCCTCTTTCATCTGCTTCAACTTGTATAAGGTAAGCAAGAGATTCCCTTCGCATTCTTCCAAACCTGCCATGCCTTGTCGTTCAGCTTGGCCCAAGCACTAGTGCTTCACCCCTGCTAAACCTGTTTCACCATTCACCAACTTCACCAAGTTCCCTTCAACCATGAACCGGCCCTTGTTCCACTTGTATGTGAAACTAGCTTCCTTCACCTGTAATTACCTGCTTCCACTATCATCAACCCAGATATCAGCTCTGATACCAACTGTCACGATAGTGCAGTGGGATCAGCTTCGTCTGTAAATCTCCTCTGCACTTCACGAGCTTGATACCAACTGTCACACCCCCAAGCCTACGATAGTCTTCCAACCGTGTTAGGCGAGGTGCGGCACTACCAACTGTTTTCTTTTCACCAATACTTACAATTGTAGACTATGCCTTAACAATCCATACTTAGTTTTATTTTCGTTACCAAGTATTATTAATTTTCCTTTATACCAATGAACACCCATACACATTCATTATCAACAACATTATACAAGAGAAATGCACAACAGTATAGAGGGAGGGGCAACTCCCTGCAATATGAGTCTGCTCGATATCAATATATTATACAATCTTCACTTTTACAAAGTATAGGCTAAGTCCTTGGGGAAACCCAAATTTATACTTAGCCAAATTTCCAACTTCGGCAAACTCGGTTGCCCAGCTCATTGGCACCTCTGCACGGTCGCCGCATGACCCACCAACCCGTCGTTTGCCTTGTTGCATGTCTTCCCCGGTTCACACTTCCTTTGGTCCACAGACGCCCAAACCGTGTACACCTGCCCACACGCAGTCCCACTTGCCAACCCTTGGCAACCGCCCAAATCGTGTGAAACAACACATAGTACTGCCTGCCCAACTCTATGGCCTCCGGTTCCAACCTTCGTCTCCATCACATCGTCGTGCACGGCATGCCCACACCCGGATGCCAGTCCACACGCCCTCATCATGTCGACCAACTCTTCATTCGGCGGACGCTCTACTCGGGCCGCCCGTCGTGCACGCCTGCATGGACGCCCTCACCCGGTCGCCCGTCATGCACGTCTACTCGGACGCCCTCACGGTCACCCGCATGCTCGCCCGGGTCGCCCGTCATGCAGCCCTGCACGAACGCCCTCACCCGGGTCGCCCGTCGTGCACCTCTGCACGGGTGCCCGCCCGGGTCACCCATCGTGCAGCCCTGCACGACGACTCCTCCAACTCGCACTTCCACCCCTGCCTTCGCATTGCGTCCAAGTACTGCGTCTAGAGAAGATGATCGATGAATGATCGATAGTAGAAATGCCTCCAACGCACTTCCATATATACCAAGTGTAGGGCGTGGTCCTGGCTTGTCCAACCGACCTGCCCAACGCCCAAACTTCATCGCAAATTCCATAACTATCACATCGGCTCCCTTACTAATGTAGGTCGGCCTCCCTAAGGTTAACTCCATGCCACTACACATATAAGTAGCTCGCCCTCCTAATATGCACATATCTCAACATCGCACACTCAAGGAAGCTCGCACACTAACCGCAGTCGCACTTTGTTTAGCCTCAACCACGCGCCCTCCGCGGTCGCACTTCGGGTAGAGTTGCAGGTTGTTACATCACCTCTCATGTACATCATCACTATTGACAACACTTAATGCAGCGGCCTAAACCATCTTAACGCTGGGGCCCAGAGACGTAGTCCCTCTTGGACGAACTCCGTTATCAACGGCTTATGTTTTCATGTGTTGATGATTGCCATGTTCCTCTTCTTTACAACATGCGGATGTATTCATTAATGTTCTTTTAAAAAATTCAATTTAACACATCAAGTCTTGGAAGGGTCCTTTGTCACACCCAGACCTGGATCAATATGGATCATTGTACTCTCTTTTGTTGAATCATTTAACGAGAATCTAATAAGAAGAAGAATTTGAAAGCGTTTTCCTTGTAGTGGGTTTTTCCCTAGTCTCTGACAAGTCCTTGTATCTCTATGTGTGAATGTTTTTCTTCTATTGTTCCTTTATGTTCCTTTGCATTGATAACGATATTGTTCTTTCTATATAATTGCATATGTTGTTGAATAATGATGTAAATTTGAATAATGATATGATGTTGTGGGGTGAATTTAATATGAAAATGAAGTAATGCAATTATCTAAAGCAAAGAGCAATATTTCCCTTATAAAATTTAACACCCTTAAAGGCTGGTAAATGAAATTTTACAAAACTAGGGTAGTCATATAAATTAAATCGTTGATAAATGCAGATAGGCATCAATCCATATTCCATAATGAGCATCAAAACACTTACTTCATTATACATCTCACCTTGTTAAAAATTAAAAATACCATAAAAACTAATTAAACTATAACTTTGATTATTATTATTAAAAAATATACAGATTGCAAAAGTAGGCAGAATAAGGTACTCAAAAGTAAATCCTATTCATCACATTTTTTGTTTCGCAATTGGAATTTAGATGATTACAGTGAAGAGATGACAGTGAAACACTTTAACATAAGAAAAACATCACCAGTATTTAAGCCACAAGAATCCTATGAATGGTCTGCTTAGTATTAATGCCCCATTGCTTAAAAAAAACTTACAATGCTCCAACAACATCTCAAACAACCCGCCTCTAATACTTCAAAAGCAGAAGTATTTATACAAAATTTACAAATTGTTTACAATAAATGTTGTCTCTAACAAACATGACATTTTTAGACTATAGATGAATGAAAAGCTCTAACTGTTGTAGGTTAATAGTTCTGGTGGAATGTGTTGTGAAAATGTTGTTTTTGTGGAAATGGGCGCAGGTAGGATGTGGACCCAAATTCGTGGGTGTGCTGCCAAATGAACTAGTAGAGGCGGATGTATCTCTCTTTTTCTTAGTAATTCACTCAACTGCTTGTTGATCCTCTGACTTGATAATCTGAGACTTCCCCCACTAATGGTTGACCCTGTGACTGCCCTGCTGTTTTATCATCCATTAGTGTCACAAATATTTTGGAAAATATATAATAATATATATATTTGAATAATATTTCCAAAATATTTAAAAGAAATTTATAATCAAGTTTCTACAAAACCATGTGTTGTTTCCAATCCGTGGTTTTGTTTTCTCTTTCCATGAATTCACAAAACCATGTGTAGTTTGGTTCCTATTACTCCTTCCTCTATAAATTCATTTTATCTTTATGTAAATTTCCTTTACCCTTGTAGAATACTTGGATGGTTTTGCAAAACCATGTGTTGATTTGTATGATTGCCTGATGTTCCAGGCTTGGTGCCTGATGATTCTAGGCTTGGTGCCTGACGATTCCAGGCTTGGTGCCTCATGTTCCAGGCTAGGTGCCTGTTATTGGATTGGGATGCCGAAGTCTGGAAGGGATGTAAAGGACTTCGATGCCTGCGGCTGTGCACCTTAGTAGTTGTGGAGGGAGTGGGCCAGTTTGCGAGATGCCTGTGGTCATTGAGTGCCGGACCGGATGCCTGCCTTGGGGCAGATGAGGTCTGAGTCAGGCGCGAGCCTTGGGGCCACCCTTCGACTAGGATACAGACCGGGTCAGGCTTAGCCTGGTGCCGAAAGTGGAAAAAGGACAGAGCTTCCTTGAGATTTGCCAGGGTGTTGGGAGCTTTCGATGCCTGCTGGTTATACTAGTTCAGCAGAGGGTGTTGGCAACATGAAGAAATAAAAAAATAATAAACTAATAAAAAACTTAACTTCGGGACGAAGTTGCCTTAACGTGGGAGAGTATGTAACACCTCCCTCCCCTAATAATTAAATAATAAATTAATAAGAATAATAAAAATAATACAAAAATAATAATAATAATAAAAAAATAATGAGTAATTATAAATAAACCACTTTACATAAATAATAATAATAATAATAATAAACTAATTAAAAATAATAAAGTAATAATTAAAAATAATGAATAATAACAAATAGATCATTAATCAAAAATAAAAATAAAGAAAATGATATTAAAAGAAATAAGTAAATAAAAATAATAAAAATAGTAATAACACCAAAAATACAAATATAAAAAAAAAATTAAAAAAGTAATAACCTATTAATAGACTCTAATAAAAGAAGGAAATATCAAAAGAAGGAGAAGAAAAAACAAGAAAGCTAAAAAAATCATAAGGAAAAGTTAAAGAAAAAAGCACATGCCAGACACATGGAGGGTGTGCCATTGTGGTTTCCCTTCTCCGCAATGTTTTTTGTTCTAGTTTTAAATTGGAATCGGTGAGGAGGATGGGAGGGGTTCCATCATTCCGAGGTTAATATCTTTTCCTTCTCTTGGAGAATGGTATACTAAGACTTTAGGACATATTGGCATAACGTCGTTGATTTTGAGGGCTTCGGGGGTGGCCAGTTGTAGTAGAATCCTGCACAATTGAGCCTACGGTTGGGAGGAGAGTCGTCCCCAAAATCTTGTGGTCACTTCGCAGCCGGAAAGTACAGGTATAATTTCATTGAAAGAATTGTTTTCCTTTTTGACATTAATTTAGTTTTACTTGTGCTGTTACAGAAAGTGGGTCATAAAAAAGAAAGTTGAGTAAAGGATGATGAAAAATGGAGAGGAAGTGGGGCGAGTCAGTAAGCCAAAAGCTTCATCATGTGAGCCACAAATAATATCTGAATCATCAGATTTCCTATAATTATAGGACCCTAACAGGGACAATCAACCATTAAATGGTTAAAATTTTCTTCCTCAACTCCACATAGAACACATTTATTTGGACCAACAACACCTCGCTTTGATACATTGTCCCAGTTCAACACTCTATCTTGTATCACCTAAACAGATTCAGATTTTTTGTTTTGTCATCTGTATTACAAGAATAGGGTGGGTGGTTGTCTTTCATGAGATGGAAAAAGATTGGAAGAATCTTTATGGGTGGTGTTCAATCACGTATAATGTAGAATGCATCTGTAGAATTGGAATTTTGAGTGGGTGGGGACACGGAGATGACAAGAAGGGACTGGGTTATTGTTAAATAATTTTAATGAAACTTTAATCACATCATTGTTTAAATTATTATTTTATTCAAATTGTTAAATAATTTTATTTAAACTAAAAACCTAAGTATCAATTTTCTCGTACATAGTTATCCAATGGAAATAGGTTATCAATATTTTTTTCAGAAGAAAAAAATGAAACTGCCATTCATTAATGAGATTGTTCATACATAGTTATCTAGTGGAAATAAGTTTTTTATTAATGAGAAATTTTTACATAGACATGATTCTTAATCACCATAGACTTCATACTTAGTACACAGTACAATCGATTCTATAACAAATACCAGTAGGAAAAACCTGTTAAGAATCAATATAATAGACAATGCACCTCAGCCTCACTTCAACACTCATAAGAAAAATATAATGTCCTATGTATTTTAGTAAAAATGTCTGGCAAAAAACAAGTATGGTGCAAATAAAACACTGGACTAGACAAAAAAGTAATCCAAACATAGGGAACAATCAACAAAATACGTAGTGTACCCCTCAACTCTCAAAGTCTTTGTTTACCAATTTAATCTCTCTCTCTCTCTCTCATTTTCATCAGATACATCATCGGGAATCAATTCTCTTTTTCCAACTCACAACATTATGTGAACAAAGGATTTGAAGAAAAGAAATTTTTTCGTGGATAGAAAAAGAATATAGATCGGTGATTGTTAGGAAAATTTTGGATAATCTGTGGGTTGAGTAACATCTATCCAGGAGTGTTTGAGCCAATTCCAATTAAAATCACTTAGGGATCACACTCATCCTAGGCCACACCAACACTTAGTGTGGCTAACATGGCTAGACTTTCGTCCACAGGTTTAGAAAGAGTGGTCTTTTCACCACAAAGCATCTTAATAGAGCATCTAGTCACTTCCTATTCTATGCCTAATTTTCAATATTTTATAAAATGACATATCTCTATATTTCTCAATTATTTAGACAACATTTGACATTTTGATATCATCCTTACTTGAACCACTAATGGTTATGGTTGGAGTTGGAAACAATTTTGAAGAGTATCTTGTCATCCATATCATTTATCTAGTTTAAAACAAATAAACTGACAAACAAAGCACACTTATACCTTTTCTTACAATCATTTTATCTACTAATTATAATTAAAATGCACACACACACACACATATATTCCATAACTATTTGAAGGCATGCTCATTTATTTGGAGTTCAATGGGACAACCAATGTTTTTTGATTTAATTTATCTTGGTATGGTCTTCATTTTGGAAAATCAGTCCACATACAAATGATTTCTCCTTTTCCTTATTTTCATTCTCTTTTGGTCAATGGTATCAATAGATTAAAAATTTATATTTTGTTTTCAAATTAATGAATAAAAATAGCTTTTTGAAAATTTTTTAAGCTAAAATTAAATAAATATATATGTATGTAAAGTAAGAAAAGTCAATTTGGTTTGGTTTGGGGTTTGGAAGGACTGATTGTTATCCCCTCTACTCAAGTTCAATTCCCACAACTGACATGTTGATCTCATAATGAGTATATTATCATAACGACTTTGAGTCTTATTGTTAGATGACCTTGTACTATAAAGAAGGTTCACATTTTAAAACAATTCTTGAAACAGAGGAAAGTGCTCAAGATTTTCCCATACTTGTAACCTAGAAATATAAAAAATATATCCAGATAAAAAATCTATTATATTTATGGGGTGGTAGGAGGATGAAAATTCTATTATATTCCTCAGGCTTGGAGAAAAGATGAATAATTTCACTGAAATGTATGATTTCTTTCTTGGTCTTCAATTGCCCAAGGATGTGGAATTTTTCAGCATACCAATCCTAGTAGATTCTCTTATTACCATTCAATATTTTAAAAATGGCTCTCTCCCTAAGAACAACCATCTAAGTCTTCTATTGCACATAATTCTCTGTATATTGGATTCCTTCCCTAACAAGGCCTTCTGTCACATTTTAGGAACTCAAAACAAGGAAGTTGACAAGCTCGAAATAAGCCTTGTCTCTTAGAAGCTAAAAATATAGTCATCAACAATAAGTCTTGATAGAAAACTATTCCGTGAAGAGCCATATCCAGATCTCTTTCCTTTGCTTCAATAAAAGAGTACATGGGTATGTCACTGAGAAATCCATTGTTTGGTGGACCTTATGAATTTCTTTTATAAGTCCTTCCCTTCCCTCAACATTGTGAATTATAAATCAATGGTTATGTTGTGTGGGTCTATTGCCATGGATGAGCTAGATGGTGGTAGGCATGCAGGCCACACGTCCCTTTAATCCTTACATGTAGCAATCTCATTTGCAAGACGAAAACTCATTTATTTTTCGTCCATCATACCAGGATCTATGAAAGCTGTAGGGGGTGCAAGTTCATTGTATTCAAGGTTGATATGATTTCTGTGAGTGTGAATTTTCTGGCCTTGAGATTACAGCCATGGAGCAAGGCAAGGTGATCAATATGAAGGATTTCAACCTCCGGTGCTTGTATGAGACTATGGTCTGCCTTTTTGGATGCCAAATATTCTCTAAAGGTGAAGAGAAATTTGACATTAACAAGGGATTCTTGTTCTGTGTTATGCAACAAGTGTGGTATGGTAATTTAAGATTTGTTTCTCTCGAGCTTCTCCCACATGGTTTCGACAAAAAAATTTTATATTGCTCAAAGGGGATTTGAGATCTATTCTTCATAAGCTTGCAAGTGGTGTCTCAAGTGGATCTTGTGTACAATCTTGGGGACCTTCACAATAACTTTATCATTCTCTCTATTGAAATGGGTGCCCCTCTTCCACTCCATGTGTTCCCATCCCTCCTTTCTTTAGATATATGAGTATATCTCATATGGAAGTTGTTGTGTGATAGATTACATGCCAATTTTGGCTCTTTGGTTTTACAAAGGTACGCAACTCTCAATTTCAAATTTCATTTCAATTATGCTCTTTGTCATGTCCTACTCTTGCAAGTTTCTTAGGGACTTTTCACGTATGTTTCCTCCTATCTGAAGAATTTATTGCTCTTAAACAATCTTCATTATTCCCCAACTTCGATTATCCATTCCTAACTCTCCCTCACCTCTCGTGTTGTTCCTTCAACTACTCAGGGATCCTCCCTCTTTTCTTCAGGTCCTTTTGGAAAAACACTTTGGAGCCCTTGGTGGGTTGAGTTACTAGTCCTAAATCTTGGTTGGACAAATGCTTTGGAGCCCGGTAAAAGTTAAGGGTTGAGTTACTAGTCTTGGAGCCTTGGATGGACAAACGCTCTGGAGCCTTGGAAGGCTTCGATAGAGACTGGTCTGATGATGGTTTTATGATGCTTGACCGTGAGGTGGAATCACTGTTTTATGGGTTGAGGTGGATGGTCTTTGGAAACTTTGGATGGTTTTTTTATTCATGTGTTCTATGAGATCCCATGTTCATGATTTGAATATGGCACGAGGGTGAATGGATGAAGAGAGATTTGGCTCTGCCATTCTACGGTCAGGTGCAACATGGAAGTCCCATCCCGAGTTTGGATTTTTCTTCATCAATATGAGGTTATTTCTCCTTGTATTTCTTTGAGTATTATACTAGAATATATGTGGTTTATATGGTTGTAATTTCATTGGTATTTCTGCTGCTATTATGTTGGTTATGTATGTGTTTTATGATAGTAACATAGATCTCCTCATGTTTTTACTTTTAAATGAATGGAAAATGTAACTATGACCTAATGGATGAAATGATAGTTGATGTGTTGAGGCATCAATGCTACTTAGCAATTCTCAAATAAGTATGAGATGAGACGCCTATGCTCAAATTTGTTATTTACACTTGTAGATTACTATTTGTGATATGTTTGATGAAATACCTATCATGGCTAGTAGGGGTCCATTCAAGGTGTCATTCAAGTGATTGCATTTATACTGCCATTTCCTTGTTATTTTACTGTTCTGAATATGTGATTCAATTTTGGGAAGTGACCAGGGCTATGGGCCTAAAAATGTGGCTCAAATCCTGGGGACACTGGCACATCACTGTGCAAAAGAGTCCCTGGATGTTGGCTTGCAGGCCTGTGAGAGTGTCTAAAGGTCCCTGGACGCTAGCATGCCCATAGCATGAGAACGTCCAGAAATCAAGTGGTCCAAAAGTTTAGTGGGACCCACGGGTTGTTTGCTAGAAAGGTTGGATTAGTTCTTGAGGGTCCTAATGCTGATGTTGAATGTCTGTATAGTGTGTTTCCATCGTTTCCACTTCCTTAACGTGACTTAGAAGGTCAAATTATATCACAGTGGCTTCTCGTCACATGTTTACCCTAGTTGGTTGGTTGCTTTGGTAGATGTGGGAGGAGGGGGTTACAAAGACTATTTATAGCTTTATGAAATCTAAAACCCTAACTACTAGTGGTCCCTTGAATAATATTTTTTAACCACTTTATTTATTAATTATGGCTCATTTATAACTCATTTTGGTCCCTTTTCTATAATGCAAGTCAACCACTTACAATTATTGTTAATGCGGATAAAGGCTTATGATATTTATTGACTCAACTAACTAACTATGACTCTGACCAGGCCCCTTGGGTTTATTACATAAATAAAGGGGTTAGGGTTGGACCCTAACATTCAAGAACGACCGAGGTCGAGTTTAGTTTTGCTAGCATGGCTAACTATGAGGTAGGTTGAAGAAAACTCTTTGGAGACTTATTTTGAACATGTTATTGATGTGAAAGTGATACATTGTGATGATAAAGAGTGGGATCCAATTGGTAGAGAATCACACATATGTTTGGGACTGAGATATCTTCATATATTGAGATAATGTTGTAGTATGAGACAAGCTTAGGCTTGTGGTTGTTGCCTCTATGAGAGGGAGGATGAATAAGGTATCCTTTTTTGATCTATATATTTGTTCTAATATAATATTTGATTTGATGTCCTGCATGAACAAGAGACTGTTGCTATTGAGATATTATGATTGAACTCTTCAGTGAGTTGTTTAAGTCGATACTAGATATGAGCACAATGATATTTTTGTGATCTATAGAAAGAAAGACTGATCAAGGATATTGGGCCAGCTCTGCCCCCCTGTCTGAGCTCCCAAGGTAAGGAATTTGGATGGAGGGCTCTAGAGTCGAGGGATCTATGGAAAATAGGTAATCACCCCTATATGTTACTGATAGGGTTGAAGATGTTGCTCTTGTATATTGTTCTATGTAGAGTATACCCCATTTGGCATGATACCCACAAGCTGGACTTGCTGGGATTACTGCTCCATGTCTCGCCAACGAGTTGAGAGAGTGCTTGGAGGTGTGTTACCCAAGCTGGTTATGATTCAAATGTTCTACCACATGACTATTAAGTGTCATTGTTGGGAATATCAATAGGGAATATGATGGTTGTGATCCTTAATTCGTATAGCAAGTGGTATCTCACCCATTTATTACATCATGGGATGCTTTTGATACTTTCTTGGTAATTTTTATCTTGCCTATTTCTCGACGAGATGACATGGGGAGAGAGTGTCTAATAGGAATTTCCCCACTCTCATGGACATGAGGTGAGAGTGTCCAATAGGACGTTCCTCATTCTCATTGGATTTCAGGTTGAGATTTGCTCCCTTAATGTGGTTCCAAGTTGAGTAAGGCTCCCTGATGATATGTTCTTTGATGTTTCCTCTGTGGTAGCATTGGGTTCCTCACTAGCAGTGATTCTGGGTGGTAGCAGTGGCACCCTGATGGATAGAGGGTGGTAGCTTGGGCTCGCCTCCAAAGTCAAATTATTTTTCTTTTAGATTCAAGAGTATTCAACATTCGAGCAAAGAGAATGAAGAGATAAGCAAGAATAAGCAGAGATGAACTGAGATGAATAATGACGATATTTGATGACGAGATACTTGAGATAGGGCATGATATGATGACAGGATTCGAATTTCTCCCTAACTGAGAGGGAGTGTTAATTTGATACCTCAGTGACAAATTCTAATAATGGGACTAAATTCCTCTTTTCGAGAGGCCCAATTTTGACTATTGGATTGCACAATTTGGACAAGGGAAAGTGTATTTTTGAATTGAAGGCCACATGTGAACAAAAGGACAGGTCGACCCAAAAGAGAAATTGGACACCCATCGATGGATATAAATACAAGTCAAGTGACCCTCATTTGGACATCATCATTATGATCATTCTTCTTTCTTTGGGTTTGGCTCACACATGTCTTAGGCTGGGTCACGAAGGTTGTTTCATACATGTCCGAGATTGCAAGGTCTGAAGCTTGCACATGTGTTTAGGGTTTTGATTTCCAAATGTAGACATGCTTCAGGTAAATTTCGGTTGCAAACATAGGCACAGAAGCTCATTTGTGCAGTTGAAGGGTTCCAGTTGCATGCACATCACTCTCTGCGTATGGTTGGGAGCTAGGGTTTTAATTTTACAGTAGATCGAATATTTCATCAGTGGATCGCAGAGTTCGGAAGTTGACTGTAGACATTAACAGTTGACTGTAGGCTTATGAATCAGGGTTTTGATTATTAACATTGTTGGGTTCATCTCATGGATGTTGTTTAGCTGATTTTGGTGGATAGGATTACGGATGAAGATATGGATCATTGTACTCTCTTTTGTTGAATCATTTAACGAGAATCTAATAAGAAGAAGAATTTGGAAGGTTTTTCCTTGTAGTGGGTTTTTCCCTAGTCTCTGACAAGTCCTGGTATCTCTATGTGTGAATGTTTTTCTTCTATTGTTCCTTTATGTTCCTTTGCATTGATGACGATATTGTTCTTTTTATATAAATTTGAATAATGATATGATGTTGTGGGGTGAATTTAATATGCAAATGAAGTAATGCAATTATCTAAAGCAAAGAGCAATATTTCCCTTATAAAATTTAACACCCTTAAAGGATGGTAAATGAAATTTTACAAAACTAGGGTAGTCATATAAATTAAATCGTTGATAAACATAGATAGGCATCAATCCATATTCCATAATGAGCATCAAAACACTTACTTCATTATACATCTCACCTTGTTAAAAATTAAAAATACCATAAAAACTAATTAAACTATAACTTTGATTATTATTATTAAAAAAATAATATATAAGCTCCCCCAGGGGTGCAACGTGTTGTCCATCGAGTGTACTGTTAAGGCATTTGTGTCATTGTGCAGGTCACAAGTTCAAACCTCTTCTTACTCGTGTGTTGCGCTTGGGGGCGGTGTAGTTGCACCTAGAGGTTATAGTGGTAGTTGTCGAGGATTGAGCCTCTATCATGTGAGTACGAGTGTTAGCGCCTTATGAATTCCACTAGTCACGAAACAATAATATATAAGTTAGACATTTTTACATTTAATAAAACATGGAACAAGGTTCTTATCCAAAATATTTGCCCTTATTTTACTATGGAGATTCTTAATATGTAGATGTAAGCTTTGTCACAATTAGATGTATTTTACTATGGAGATTCTTAAATGTTTAAAAGAAAGATCTCGAAAGAATGTGATGGTCTTCCACCAGATGGAAGAACTTTGGAGAAATCTTCAATGACAACATCTAAAATTGGACGGTTGAGCGGGTTGGCAGAAGAATCTTGAGGGGTGGTCTTCAATCACATCCAAATTTGGAGGATTGAGTGGGTAGGGCGCCGAGATGCGAAGAAGGTGCGAGGAAATTGTTAGATAACTTAATAGTCTTCTTTTATTGAATACGTGGAAAAAGAAACTCTATTTTCTAATGCATCTTGAATCAACACAGATATGTATTACCACAATATGGAAAAACTACATTTTCTCATCTAAGCGATGTGGATTTTCTGTTTTTCTGTGTGTATTACGACAATATGGGGGCTGCTGGTCTTCCACGAGATGTAGAAACTTTGGAAGTTTGGGCCGCCCAGATGAGAAGAAACTCCATTTTCTAACGTATCTTGAATAATGGTTATGCAAATGGTTATGCAACTTACTGTCTTTTATTGCAATTTACTTGATGTATTAATGAACATTATATTTAATGGTTAATGAGGAATTGTGAAGTTGTGAATTGGATAATTACTTGTGGGTAATTTGTATAAAAAAAAATCTAACTCCCTGCTTTTACATGTGAGGTTACCAGGGTACATTACATAGCACTTATCATTAAAATTATCTTTATTAATCCAAAATTATAAATAAATAAAAATAAAAATTATATTTTCCCCTTGACATTCCAAGCCCCATAATTTACCAAAAGATGTCAAGCATGCTGTGTTCCTACCCAAAAAGCCATCATTTCCCCTATTGGTGACATTCTTTTCACCATTACAACCCAATCCTTTGACCAAATGATGCTGGCCCCCATCGTGGAAAATATTGCCCCTTTCTACCTAAAAGCCCTCACCCAACTTTATCAAAATCTAGAATTTGCCACTAGAGCTAGAATTTTTGAGATTTTCTTGCAAGAGAATGCCCAATTGCCCAAAAATAACCCTGCATATCCTTCTTTCATTTTCCCTAATTAGGCAAAGAAGATTATTTCCATGATTTCTTACATTTTAGGCTATCATTCTGATCAGTGGGTAGATGAGCCCATTTTAGAATTCCTCTCCATATTTTCCATGGACAACAAGCCGTCCTTGGTGTTCAACTTTAGTCAATTTTTGGCTGATAATATCCATGAACAATTCATAAAGATTCCTACAGAACCGGTGTTCAATTACATCTCTATTTTGATTTATATGTTCCTCTATTATCAGGTAGATAAATTCATTTTTGCATTACAGAAGTTGGATGATGTAGGTTACTAGCAGCCAATAATATTTTGGACCTAATTGGTTATGAGAGAACAATAGGAATTCAGTTATAATCAGTTTATCGAAGAATTTGTTCATACAGCGATGAACATTTTGAATAGTGTAGTACATCCCAAAATCAGTGAGGAAATCAAGAGAATTTTTCATTTGTCTATCCAGGCAAAGATAGGGGATTGGTATTCGTACCAAAATTACACAGAAATCAGGGTATATGGTTGTGAATTGGCCCCCTATAAACTTCCCAAATACCTCCCAATCAGGATTTTTTCCCTGGAGTATATCAGGCAAATGTTGAATTCAAATGACATCCACTTTGTAGTGGCCATGAAGAAGGCACAATTCAGAATAAAGACATGGGTGGGCCCATTTGTGTGCAACACAAGGACAACAGGTGAAGAGAAATGAAGTTCAGTTTGAGCTTTACATGGTCTTATGACCCCTGTGGCATCATCTCAAAGCTCAGAGTGGAGAATAAAAACACTCTTTACATTCATAATTCAAGGCTAGACATAGAACAATATGCCAATCAGCTAGAGTGGGCAGAAAATACCTTGCAGGAAGCTGAAGAACAACTTGTTTCTACTTCTATTTTGCAGACTCCTATTCCTCAGGAAAAATCAAGCAAAAGACAGAGGGAGGAAGCATCATCATCTACAACCAAGGGTGAAGCCAAAGAATTCAGAATCAGTTATAGGAAGAGAGCAAAGGTAACTCCTAGAGTAGAATTGGACAAAGAAACTGAAGAGCATGCAGCCATCATCATCACAGATTCACCACTTGCAACTACCAAATTCACAACATCTCCTTCTAAACCTTCATCTTCACAAGGTCATAAGGAAATTGAGCTGGAATCACATAATGTCCAAACAGAAAAAGAGAAGATAGTTTTTGACAGGTACAGGGAGATAAATCTTGGAAATGAAATTATAAAGAATAACACTTATAACCAATTTTGGAATCAGACTTCCAACTCACAAAGTAGGTTGTTGTTAGTCTTTGATACAGAGCATGGAAAAAATGCAGATGTCTTTTCTTGAGGCCCAGATTCCACAGCCAAAATCAGCATTAGACTACAAGAGCACAACTTTTGAATTTAGCACAAAGGACATACATCCCATTGATCAAATGGAGATTCACAAGCAAACTGGTGAAATGATATCCTCTACTTTAACTAACACTGCTATGTCACTTTCTAAATTGTGGGTTTCTTTCGCAAATGTCCAATCACAGTTGAAGATGAAAAAAGTCTCCTATTTGGCAAAGGATAACATGATCAACTCTTTGGAAGACTCGGTGATTACGATAGGGTATGACCCTAAAGATGTCAATGCTGCTAAGGATATTTTTGAAAAGGAGAACCTGGAAATTGCAGCCTTAAGAAAGTAGCTCAAGCTACGAGCCATAGAGGATGCAATGACCAAGGATATTGAAGAAACTAAAGCAAAAAAATAAGATATGATGAAATTGATCATACAACACAATATAAATATTAAGTAGATGGAGGCAGAATTGGAGAAAATGATAAAGGAGAAGGAAGATAGTCTGAAGGTGGCCATTTTCCCCTTAGATGTTGTACCTATTTTCCAGCTTCCATCAATAGGGGCAAGCACTGCAGTTGCCTCCTCCACTCAGACTACCAGTGTTGAACAGGTAACACAAACCTTACAGAACATGTCACTACAATAAAAGGAGATCGAGACTTTGCAGGGCCAAGTCAAAGCTTTAGAAGCGCAAAAGGCCAAAGATGAAGCTGCTCGGATTACTGAAATGGAGAAATCCCAGAGACTGATTGAAAAGTTTCACAAGGTAGAGAGGGACACTTCAATTGGTCAGACCTTGGCCCAAGCCAAGGAAACTATTTTGATTAATATATTAGACTCTATGAATGAGATTTTTCACTCTATCCAAATCATATTTTAGCAGAAAGAGTTGATAGAGAAGGCTAAAGAAACTATTGTGTAAGGAAGAGAAAATCTGGGAGAGATGCGCACAGAAGCCTCTAATATAATCATTCTTAAAATCAAAGTCCAAGTATGAGTTGGAGGAGGTAGGAATCAGTGATAGAATTGCCACCATTCTGGAAGTCAAGAAAGTATTAACAAAGAGAAATCTCATTGATCAGTTGGAAGAAAGGTGTGAAACCTTAGAGCTACATGTAGACAAGTTCACAAATAGAATTGAGGCCTTAATGCAAAAGGGACTGCCTAGTATCTATGTTATAAACGAAAAATTTATCACTCAGGAAGACTATATCCTCAAGATGAAAGAAGTGGCTAAAAGAAACATCAGTGGAAGTAAGGCCAGCATGAAAGCGAAGGAATTTTGAAAGCTATGTCAAATGATTTCCATGTAGAGATTGTGGTAAAACACATTTTTACCGTAAAACCAACTTTTCCCAAATACACAAAGGTGGATGAAATTTATCGCAGCGTAATAAAATTGACAGTTCCAAATGAAAAGAGATGGAAGCAATTGGATGATTTATTGGATTGAAGGATAATTCAGGAGCAGTAAAATAACTTTCCAGTGTCGCAGCTAGCACGATGGTCAGTTTAGCATCGCATCACTGTTTTAGGTTGACTGAGCAACCGAAACCATCAAAATAGGGCCATCTTTCCATTCAACAGCCTACATAGCCTATTCTTTTGCTAGCATTAGATGATATATTTTGTAATTAGGCTAAAAATACATTATCGGTTTAACAACAATTTTGTGAAGAATTTTTGTAATTTTCATTATAAATACTTTGTTGTTTGAAGTATCAGGGGTTGATTTCCGAATCTAATTTCCTTTTGCATATTGTAATTTTCAAAGTACTGGAGCATCAATAATATAGGGACCTTTCACAGGATTCATGTGGTGTATTAAATGGTGATGTGTCTCTTCTATCTATTTCTTTAAACATTATTTTTCCTTTCTTTGTTATTCTAAATTTTTGAACTAATCAACAGAAACTCTGATAAATAGGATTCGTTATTCAAAGCACCCTATTTTGGTTGTTGTTAATTTTAATGTTTTCCACTGAAGTCAAATCAAGGAATTCTTAATTGCTCCTTGGTTTCTATTGAACCTTACACTTCTGTTGTTCCACTATTCATTTAATTTTTGAAAAGATCCAGTTAATGTAACCTAGCTGTCCCTATGAGAACTGCTCTAAAAATTGATGCAAAACTCCAATTTAGTTTATAGACTCCATGGCCCATTGGAATTATAACACTCAAATAAACCAAACCTTTCAAACAAAACAAACAAGTACATTCATAACTAGCCTAAAATTCACATAAAAACAAAGCTAAGTTAAACAGAGAGATCCCTCTTTGAAGATGTCAAGGTTAGATCCCAGCTTCCAAAGTGATTTTGATGTCATCCAATGTGTTTACTCCCTCAACCTCAAAAGTTCAGAACAACAACATAGTGACGACCATACCGGGGAAGAATACTTTTTAATCTAAAACATTATTAATCCCAAGTATCTAATCAGTATTTCTATAAATCAATACTTATATATCATTATGAAATACATGATTTGAGGTTGTTATTTTGTAAATTTTCTAGTGTTTCATTGATTTGATTTTTATTTGTGTGATGATTTTTAATAGACCTGGCTCCCAAATAATTTTCACTAGATCTCACCCTGACCCCAACCCGCTGAGTTTGTAGATAAGCCTGAGAAATTGGTGAGGAAGAAAAGTTTTATAGAGTCAAGGTACTAATAGTCCATTGTCTAGATACAATTCTCTTCCTGAGAATATTAATTTCTCAATGTCTAATTCTCTCCCAGAGAAATTTGAAACTATACAATATATAGAGTTTGATTTGCCTTTCCAGCATAGTTTTTTTAGATCAAAGTTAGAGGCTTTTGTAGATCAAACTATCGTTGACAAAGCCCTACTACAACCATACACACCCCAGACCCAGTATTTTGAAACAGATCCTAATCTTGAATCCTTACAACAATTTGACAAATTACAAGGTCTAGTTTCAGTGTTGGACCAAGCTATTGAAGAAGCTTTTATTCAACAATCTATTGAATTTTCTGCTTTAACAGTTGCAGTTGCCTCTTTGTCTAGTCAATTTTCCCAATCAGTTCATCTATAGCCTCCCAGTCCTACTCATTCCATAGTTTCAACTTCCTCACTTGTGATCTCTCAAACTGTTATTCCTACCATCCCTGTAGTTATCAAAACTACACCTACATTAGGTCCATTTTCAAGTCAATCTCCCAGAATAGTTATGGTCGGCAGGTATGCACCTTTGGTGTTACCAGGCCAGCTAAAAGTTATGCCTAGAGATCACCAATCTAAAATTGTGACCTTTGATAACGCTTGGGCTTATATTGCTCAACAGCATGTGGATAGGACGAATGATGTGTTTGACCTTCAATAAGTAGATGAAGCCGATGTTAAAATGAGATTGTTTGCTCAAACTTTAGGAGGTGATGTCAAAAAATGGTTTAGGGGTTTACGTATAGGAAGTATAGCCAACCTTGATGCTTTCCATCAAAATTACTTAGCTAGATGGGAGATCAGGAAAATTCACTTCAACTCCTAAATGAATATAAAAGACTGAAAAAAACCAAATGAGAGTGTGGAATAATATTGTGAACAGTTTAATACTATTTACAATGCCATTCCACAAGACATCAACCCTCCCCTAGCCTGGCTCTAATTTATTTTCTAGATGGTTTCGATGTAGACATGGAATATCAACTTAGAGAGAGAGACCCGACAAATTTGGAAGAAATGCAAGCAAATGCTATTAAAGTTGAAGCTAACATCCTATCCAAGAAGGCCAAATTGAAATCTGATAGCAGAGTTCTATAAAGGAAGAACATTCTACTTCTATTGTTGATCATAAAATTGATAACCTAGTGAGAGTAGTGAATCAGATGATGCAAAGAGTGAACATCAATGACAAAACTCAAGTAAGAGAGAACCAAAATGCCCCTCAGACTAGAAACCAAAACTTTAGAATCACCAAATTAAACAAAGAGAACAAAAGGGTCCATACCAGCAGGTTCAACCTCTTTTTCAGGAAAATTACACAGATGATGAGGGGAATATTGTTGAATATTTGGATGATAATCAAATTAATTTGATGGGGATAAATGATGATGGAATAGTTTTCCTCACTCAAGAAGAGCAAGAAAATTTTCACCTAGCCCAAACTAAACTAGATTCTGAAGAGTCAGATGAATATAAACAAGGCTTTGAAAATGCCATAATGGAAGTCCATATGTAGTATAACCTTAGGAGCAAAAAGAATCCAGACACTCTCAACATCAAAAACTCAGATAACCTACTAAAAAGCCATCTGAAATTGAACCTAGGAAAACCACAAATAGTCTTCCTAAGAAAACTGTGGATAATTCTGACAAGGAAAAGGTAGAAATCCCTATCAAAAAGGTTTTTGACTGTGTATACAAAAATACTCAAACAGATATCCCAACCTAATCCAGGTGGATCTTCAGATACAATGGCATGGAAAAAATGAAAAATCAAAGTGATCAGAATGAAGTCAACCCAGGACCGGAGTAGAGATCTCATCTTTCTGATTCCAACTGTGCAAATGGTACTTCAATCTGAGTCTGGATGTTGAAGTTATTGTAAAAAGAAGGGTTCTTCAATCCTTAAGAAAATGAGGAATTTCCTTCGAAAAAGGAGTCTTAAGCCTTAAGGAAAAATCGCCATAAGAGGTTGCATAAGGGTGGACTTAAGGTTTGGGCCGTGGAACCCCCGATCGCTGATCTCTGATTAGATCAGATAGACAGATTGGAGGCAATCGCAATCGGCGGTCATATATCTATATCTATATCTATCTATCTATCTATATATAGTGCGATCAGCGATTAGCTGGATCGGTGGAACCCTTATCAGTCACTCGGGGTGACACATGTGGGGGATGCCGATGCAATCGGTGATCGGTCATTCCCGAGGACCAGGACAGGGACACAGTGATATGCTGATTCGTGACCTCAGCGCGGACCCGATATATATTATATGCCCGATTTAATAATATTTGAAATCTGGGTGAACGGTTTTTGGCGGATTTCTTAGTGTTTTCTGGATCTTGGAAGTTTTATTGTTTAGACGATAAGAGGCCATTTTTAGGGATGGTTGTGCCCACCGATACTTTCATTCTACCAACCTCCATAGTTAACTAGGTAAGCCCCATTTTAAATGGGATTTTGTCCAAGAATCCTTTATAAAAGAGGATTAATGGAAGAGCATGAGAGGATGCATTTTGATCATTGCAGCGCTTGTGTTTGAATAGTTACATGATTCCAGCCCCTTCTATTGCTTCGTGAAACTTTGGCACTGCATACCACTCCATCTCAGGCATTCATTTCATAGCCATCAGGCAGATTGGAGGTATAAGCCTCTTTATGGATAGATTGATAAATCTAATTCTATTGATTCATGCCATTTAATAAGAAAGGCCTCCCCATTGTTGAGTTGGGCCTGGAGACATAGTCCAAATTGGAGGAAATCTGTTATCAAGCCTTGGTGTTCTCTTTTGTGCCTTTTATGTGTTTTCTTATTCTTTTCATATGTGCACATTTATGTGCTAAGCTGCATTTTTATATGCAATTCTTTTCTATACATCTATAAGTAAAAACATCCTAGATCAAGTGGTATCAGAGTAGGGCTTTTTAGGTGTGAATTTCATGTTTGTATGCTAAAAGAGGCAGGGTTCAAAGAGGCGAAGGGAATCTAGAACCTTTTGATCCAGAGGCCGGGCATGCACCTCGAAGAAGAAACGTGGCTGAAGAGGAAGCTTGTATTGAAGAGGAGTGCAATTTCAGAAAGACTTTCTATTCAATGGAAGAGAATATCAGTCAGATGGTTATAAGATTGGAAAAATATGAAGAGAGGAATCCAGAAGGACAAGGTTTAGCACATGGGAATGATGGAGAGAAACCCCCTCCTTCTCCTTCTGGTGGTGAAGGTTCTTCTTCCCTCACCACCATAATCAGAGAAATCCAAAGAATGCATCTAAGGAACCTTTTCTTAAATTAGATGTTAAATTTGATCTTCCTGTGTTTAATGGTGAAAGTAACATAGAAAAGATTAACAATTGGATTAGGCAGATTGAGGTTTATTGTAGGATTCAGCAAATCATAGAGGATGAGGTGAAAATTCAGCTGGCCTCTCTATTGTTGGGCAACACAGCTCTCATTTGGTGGGAGAGTAAATTGCAAAGCAGTAAAAATGTGGGTAAGCTCTTTTCCTCATGGTCTAATTTTACTTCTGCGTTAAAGGAACAATTTTATCCCTTAGGATACAAATAGAAAGCTTTGATGAATTGGCAATATTTTAGGCAAGGAAAAGGGCAATATGTTCAAAGTTTTACAGAATAATTTAGGAAGCAAGCACTTAATTTGGGTATTGCACTAGATACACCTGAAGTTGTAACTAAGTATATTGGCTCACTGCATAGTTATATTTGAAATTCGTTATTTTTTTTTGAACCAACCACTATTGACGCAGCTAGTGTGAAAGCAATTCATATTGAAAATAGGGGCAAGAATGAAAGAGAGGACCAATCCAGAAAGCCACCGTTCAAGCCTCCCAATGACAAATCCAAAGCGAAATAGAAAGGGAAGGAGAAGAAAACAACAACAACCAAAGAGGGAGAGTGGCCTTATTGCAATCATTGCAAGAAAGAAGGCCACGATGATGATCACTGTTGGAAGCAACACCTAGAAAAACGCCCAAAGAAGTATGGAGGAAAATAGAAGTAGAAAACAATGGCAGTAGCACAGCAAGACCTTGGATCAGATTCAGGAGATGAGGCACTGGTCACAGTAGCGGCAACAAAAGGTACCCTTACACCTCCTATTGATTCTAAATCACATGGAAGCATCAGTTCTGTAGATGAGTCCCTTTCAAATGATAGAAAAAGAATTGAATTATTTCATATCAGAGTTGTAGTAAATCATACCAAAGTAGAAAATCTGTTTGATACAGCGTCCCAAGCAAATTTAATTGCAGAATCCCTAGTAAAGAAGCTTGGCTTAGTAACAAAACCGCACCCAAAGCCTTACCCGCTGGGATGGATACATGATAAAGCTAAATTGAATGTAACCCAATAGTGCAAGGTAAAATTTGTGATTGCTTCTAAGCTGGTAGATGAAGTAGAGATGGATGTTATACCATTAGACATCTGTGGCATGGTATTAGGGAGCCCCTACCTGTATGACAGAAAAACTGTCTTTTTCCACCATGAGAATAAATACCACATCACTAATGATGGGATAGAGTACATAATGCAGGCTCATCAAAACAAAATTAACACCAGCCTAGTAAGCGTTGGGTAGATGAAACGGCTGGTAAATTCCAGCAAAACATGCATGCTTATGGTCATCAGGGAAAAGGAGGTCGAAGTCACAGACGTGTTCCAAGGCTACGATGGGAAGCATAAATAGGAATTGATGGATTTAATTGTTGATTATAATGCATTATTTCAGGAGCCGTGGGGACTATCTCTAAATAGAGAGATCCAACACGAGATCCCTATTGCATGACACCCCTCTGCTGAATATAGACATGTACAGAATGTCAACATTCAAAATGGGGGAGATCAAGCGTCAAGTGCAACAATTGCTGGACCAAGGCATGATTAGGCCAAGCTCCTCTCCATGCAGGCCGCCAATTGTTCTAATGCCAAAGAAAGACAGTAGCTGGAGGATGTGCGTGGAATACCGCGCGCTCAACAAAATATCAGTAAAAAATCGTTATCCCCTCCCACGCATAGATGATTTATTGGATCAATTAAAAAATGTTGTATATTTCACAAAGTTGGATTTGAGCAGTGGCTATCACCAGGTTCGAATTGCGGAGTAGGACATGTGGAAAACCACTTTCAAAACCAAGCAGGGGTTGTTCGAATGGATGGTAATGCCATTTGGGCTTTGCAACGCTCCAGCCACATTTATGCGGGTTATGAATCATATATTTCAGCCTTTCATTGATAAGTTTGTTCTTGTATATTTAGATGATATACTAGTTTTCAACAAGAGTTGGTTTGAACATGTGATCATGTAAAGAAAGTGCTTGATGTGCTGAAGAAAGAAAAAATCTTTGTAAAGTTGTCAAATGTGAGTTCGGGAAAACCTCTTTGGGTTACCTAGGTCATATTGTTGGTCATGGTCAGTTAAAAATTGGTCGTGCTAAAGTTGAAGCAATTGTAAATTGGCCTAAGCCTACTAGTGTAACTGAGGTCCGTAGTTTTCTAGGTGCAGTCCAGTATTGGAGGAGATTTATTGCTAATTTCTCTATTATTGCAACACCTTTGCACACATTGACTGTTGAAAATGCAACAAGATGATGGAGCTTAGTGAAAAGAAGTCGCCTTCACTAAGTGGTCCCGTAGGCTATTTTTGGCGCAAATTCTATTTTTAGACATATGGATCATGGTCTATGAGTTGCAGGATGCTATTTGTGGATGATTGGTCAAGTTGGTAAAAATAGATGGACCTCTATTTTTAGACATATGGGAAAAGTCTTTTTTAGACTGCCAGGCTAAAATAGAACAGTCGAATATATTAGCTCTTAATAATTGTGGACTATAAACATATTTTTCTCTTGCAGCACTCATTCGGCACAGATGTGGCACATGCAACTGCCAGAAGAAATACCTTTTCTATGGGTTACTTGAGCTATTGCATGAAGGACTTCAGTATAATCAGTGATTGAATTCTGGGAGTTGAATGAGGAGTTGATGGAGTTGGGTTCAGTTGACTAGTGAAATAATTGTATTTAGACCTAACTGACAGTACACTGTGATGATGTTGAATGAGTTATTAATTAATTTCACTATTATTAACTCAGAATCAACTAGGATACATCAGTTAGAGGTGAGTGAAAGGGAAAGACAGCTGTTAGTTGTGACTATAGTTGTGCATGAGATTTGCACAATCAAGGATTGAGTATTGCCAATGAGGATTGCATAGTATCACACTAGATTTTGCTGACAGGTGTGGGATTGCGTGGTACAAACCAAGGGAATACGAGTTTGGAAGATCATTCTCATCTATTCTCATGCAGGATTGCGCAGTGGAGGCAAGCAAGCAGAGGAGGAGATTTGAACCTGTGATTGATTCAGATCTGAGCTAGTTTGTGTGTAACAGGTGGAGATAGTACTGAGTACTTGTGAGGAGTATTGTACTATGTATTGTTACATGTTCTCAATCAATATAATATACAGATAGTTGGGGGTTTTCAGCGGTATGCTTTCCCCAAGTACATACTGTGTTGATATGTGTCATTGATGCTTCAATGTGCGCATGCATTTGTTTCTTAATTCTGCAAAATTGATGATCAATTAGTGTATAATCAGGATAATCTTTGTGAATAAGTTTTATATTATTCAAATTTTCTACATGGTATCAGAGCTCTCTGATTTGTAGAACAGGTTCTACATGATATCGGAGCGAAGTTGATCATTGGATCTATTATTCAAAAAGTGTTTACATTTTATTTCTTCAGGCAGAGTCTGTAAATGGGCCAGGTAGCCTCTGGATTCATCCTTCTTTTGGAAGGTGAGATATCCAGTGAATTCCCATATAGTCAATCTCTATACGAGAAATACTTTGTTCTCACGAATTTTAGATCAGAAGCGGTTGAGTTTTGAGCTGGTGTAATTCGAATTTGCAACAGTTTTTTCTTGGTGTCAAAGTTGAAATGTCTTACAACAGATTACAATTGGAGTATGCCCTTGAGGGCAGCTTGAACTATATTGCATGGAAGGACAGGATGGAGGCGGTGTTAGATATAATGGGTTGAAGGAGTTCATAGATGCGGATGTCCCAAAACCTACTAATGCTACTGAAGCTGAGGCTTGGAAAAAGAAGACAGCAAAGTGTCGAAGGATTCTGTTGGAGGGCGTGAGGGATCACATTGTGTCCAGCCTCTATGGAAAGGCTTCTCCATACTTGATGTGCAAAGCGTTGATAGATCTATTCCAAAGCAAGAGCGACCAGAGGAAGTTGGCACTCAAGGATAAACTCAGAAACATAAAGTGTGACAAAGGCGACAGTATGCCCAAGTATCTCACGAAGTTCACCCAATGCCGGGATGAGCTAGGAAGTGTGGGGGTGACTGTCGATGATGAGGACTTGGTGAGCTTGGCTCTCCTTGGTCTTCCGAAGAGTTGGCATTCCTATCAGGACTCTGTCAATGGTCAGGAGAAATTGCCAGGATGGGAGAGACTTTGGTCGGATCTTGTGCAAGAGGAGATCAAGCGGAATACCAGGGAGAGATCTTCATCAAAGGAATCTGATGAAGAAAATTTCGCTTTGGCTGCCAAAGAAAAGAAGGGGAAGAACAAGAAAGCTTCTCATTCTGGTGTGAAAGGCAAGAATCAGGACATGTCCAAGGTGAAGTGCTTTCACTGTCACCATCATGGACACTATGCCACAAATTGTCTGCATAAGAAGAAAAATAAGAAATCTGCTAGATCTACAGCGGGATAGGCCTTAGCCTTGCCATTTGAGCTAGATTTTTCACTAATCGCATGCTTGGTATCAAGTGTGATGGGATCGGTATGGTTCTTAGACAGTGGTGCGCCTTTTCACATGATAGGAGATCGAGATTTGTTTTCTGATATAGATGAGAAAGATCTTGGAGTGCACATCGAGATGGGCAATGATGGTAGATACAGTGCGACCGGTATCGGTACCATTTCCTTTGAGAGGGAGTTTGGTAAACCCTTCGTATTAAAGGAAGTGATGCATGTTCCAGGATTGAAGAATAATGTTATCTCTGTGGCGATGTTAGAAGACAAGGGATATGATGTTGTTTTCAGCGAGGGAAAGGCTTTCCTGCGCAGTAAGACAACTAGAGAAACCCAGAAGATAGTGGCTTGAGTCAAGAACCTTTATCAGTTGCATGTAGATGGCTGTGCAACAATGGCATGCAAGACAGAAGGAGTGGTGAGCCGGTATGATGGCAAGCTGTGGCACCAAAGATTGGGCCACCTTCACCATGGAGCCATGAAGATAATGCAACAGATTTCTACTGCGCTTCCTAAAGTCACTCTTGCACAATTAGATCAGTGCAAGGGGTGTACTTTGGGAAAATTTGTGAAAGCCACCTTTCACGAGAAGGATAGTCACACCACGACGATCCTTTAGAGAATTCACACAGACATGGGTGGACCTTTCTCAGTAGCTTCGACAGCAAAGCACAGGTACTATGTGATCTTTGCTGATGATTTCTCCCGAAAGTGTTTGATATTCTTCATGCAAAAGAAGAGAGAGACATACTCAAAGTTCTGTGAGTTCAAAGCACTGGTCAAGAAGGAATCGAGGAAGAAGGTGAAGGCTCTTAGGAGTGACAATGGTAGTGAATTCATCTCTGGAGAGTTCAAGGACTTCTGCAGCGCAGAAGGGATTCGAAGAGAGCTCATAGCTCCCCATAACCCACAGCATAACGAGGTTACTGAGCGGAAGAACAGAACGATCGTGGGTTCTGCACGGGAAATGTTGCATGATCAGGGCCTACCCCTTCACTTGTGGGTGGAGGCATGCAATACTGTAGTATATGTGCAGAACCGTTGTCCTCACAGGATACTTGGCATGAGTACACCCGAGGAGGCTTATTCTGGTAAGAGGCCTGATATTTCCCATTTGACGATTTTTGGTTCTCCTGTTTACATGCATGTGACGAAGGATGCTAGGAAGAAGCTGGAGCCGACCGCAGAGGTTGGGATATTTGTGGGGTACACTGATACGCCTCACAACTATCATGTGTATTTTCCAGACAGTTGCAAGACTGTTGTGCGACGGGATATAAAATTTCAGGAGGAGAAAGCCATGAAGTGTTCGCTTGAGAGGGAGCCACACTTGCATGCAGATGAGGAGCTATTAGTTCCTAAGGATGAGCTTCAGGACGTGGATCAGCCACAAGATGAAGTTCATGGAGTGGAAGACACCACTCATGCAGCGCCAACCATCAGAGGGCAAAAGCGCACTAAAGAAGCTGAGCAACTGGCTCAAGATGCAGAGAAGGTTGTAGGGCCACCTACAACACAATGCAGATAGAGACAGTCACCTGATCGGTACACTGGATACATGGCTCTTGTGAGCAAATGTGTCGTGACTGAGCCATCCTCTTTCGAGGAAGCTGTGGAGGATCCCGCATGGGTAGATGTTATGGTGGAAGAGTATGATTCGATTGTCAGAAATAGTGCATGGGATATTGTCCCAAGATCAGTGGGGAAACCAGTGGTGGGTTCAAGATGGATCTACAAAGTAAAGCAGATGGGGTGGCACATCCATCAGATGGATGTGAAGACTGCGTTCCACAACGGAGTCATTGAGGATGCTACTTCAGCGGAGGTAGTGGATGCCACTGTTTATCAACAGTTGGTGGGGTCGCTTATGTATCTGGTCAATACACAACCCGATGTACCACAATCCAGAGATTGGTACAGACAGGAGGATGAGGTGAAGCTATGTGGCTTCACAGATGTAGATTGGGCAGGGAGCCCAACGGACAAAAAGAGCACATCTGGAGGGATCTTCAGTATCGGGTTGACAGGCGTTTCTTGATACAGCAGGAAGCAGAGATCCGTCGCACTCAGTTCCGCGAAGGCCGAGTATATGGTAGCAAGTTTGGCTGCATGCGAGGCTATATGGATGAGGAAGATCCTGGTCGGGTTGTTCGGGTCACACTTGGATCCTACCGTGATTTACTATGACAACCAGAGTTGCATTAAACTCTCGGCTAATCCAGTATTTCATGATAGATCCAAGCACGTCAACATCAGGTACCATCATATCAGAGATTGTGTGCAGCGGAGAATCATGTTACTTTCATATATTCCCACGGAGGATCAGGATGCTGATATCTTGACGAAGGCGCTCACAAGGAGCAAATTCAAATACCATAGAGACAGGATAGGGGTTGCAAACAATCCATATCTTGTTGAGAGGGAGTGTTGAAAATGCAACAAGATGATGGAGCTTAGTGAAAAGAAGTCGCCTTCACTAAGTGATCCCACAGGCTCTTTTTGGCGCAAAGTCTATTTTTAGACTATGTCTATTTTTAGACATATGGATCATGGTCTATGAGTTGCAGGATGCTATTTGTGGATG
>APFE031004164.1:0-17843 GCA_000404065.3 Pinus taeda | reverse complement strand
GGTTTTCAAGGTTTAAGTTCCTGCCATTAAAAAAACAATAAGAAACAATATATTAAATTTCAATATCAATTAAAATATTTTTTTAAGGAACAGGCGGACTTTCATACACATGAAAGACCACTGATCTCGAAGAGATATTTTCAAATTGAAATTTTTACCCTACGCAGATTTTCGGATTTATGTTCATGGAGGATTTGTGTCCTTTTGTCCTCGCATTAGACTCCAAAACATAAAATTCAGAACATGGAATGAAGTGATCAAATATTTGTCGATGATGTTTGCAAAGGAGACTGAAATTTCCGGTGACGTCTAAAATCTTAAAATTTCAAATATGATTGATCCTATAACAGATTCTTCACGTCCTGCTGTACCGAATTCAAATTGAAGAGGTGCGAGTATTGCTTATCAAACTTTTGATTCAAGCGTAAAAAAGGTGGGTGTGAGTGCCTATAAGTTTTTTCGTCTTTCCAGTGAAGAAATTGCGCTTGGAGCTGTTTTCACATCGGGGCGCAATTCTTACAATAGCACGTTAAATTTGTGCACTATTCCTGAACAGCTAATTCAATTGATACGAATCCACTCACTTACAAACAGTTACACAAAAATTGATACGAATCCATTTGGTTTCAATCAATTACACAAATAGAAATGAGGAGAAAATGAAGGCAGACTATCCCAAAACAAATCGTAAACTAGAAACAATCCTACCATACATGGGGTTATGTTTCTGCTATTTTTTCTTTTATTTTTTACGAATGCATACAGGAAAGCCAGAGATAGGTACAGAGGCGCAGGGAGCTGGGGCATCGTATACTTGTTAGTGCTTATATGGACATGCATGGATAGATGCAGTAGGCATGAATAGAGGAATACCATATTGTTTATAATTAATAATAAGAATCAAGTCATGAGAGATAGGGACGGCAATAGTCCATGCATATTAAGGAAAGGGAAATAGGGCGATGAGGCATCCAGCAGCGATTAGGTAATATGGATGAATTTTCTGTGGAGCACCACTACCCACAATGGGGTTAGCGGTAGTGAACGGCTGTGTGAAGACTGGCTGGCCGTTAGGCAGCTGAGCCTGCAGGGGGGAAGCGAATGGAGGATTAATGAAAGGAGAGGATCCCGGCTGGAGAACGGTGCCGCAGTTTTGATTCACCCGCGGATGATCGGTCGAGGACCAGATTGTCTGGCCTTTCTTGTCCACCAATTGGAGAGCTCCGTTTTCCAACAGAACCAATGACTGGTAGTTATTCGATGCACCGTTGTTCCAGACGTCCCTGTTATTCCCATCCATGATCTCCAACCCGTTGTCCGAAAGCTGCAGTATGCAAGGATTGGTAGTTGTTATGGGTTCGCAGGCGGACTGCCACACGCTCTGCTGAGCCGCAGTATTGATGACGTCGATGTAACAGAAATCGGTACCCAGCCCTCCGACGGCCGTATACGTTTGCTGTCTTATGAGCATCGCACTGAAAGTGGCGGACTGAGATGTCATAAACACCTGTGTCCCTGTCAAGGGTGTGCTTAAAGGACCCGCCGTGGTGGAGATGCCAACCCCTGAGTTTACAGAGGGAGTTCTGAGCGCCGCCAGCACTTGGTGTATCTGGGTTCGCTGAATGCTGCCCGCAGCAGCCACAGCTTGAGCTTCACACATCAATAATTCCCTGCTTACACTCAATAAAACTAACAATTTTGTTATTACAACCCTAAAATTTATACCATGACGAGAAACTCCACTTCCTATGGCCATTTCGGCGAATCCTTCCACAAGGAGGCTAGCCTGCAAACTGGAAAATTAGGAGTAGCTAGAAATGGCACTTGCTGTCTTCGATGGACTCTGCGATGACAATGAATTGTAAGGCAAATACATATATAATGAGAGACGTGGATATGAGATTGAAATGAATATCTCTGTAGACATGGAGAGTCGTTCCAGCGATTCAGATTATTTAAAAAAATAAAAACCTAACTAGCCCAATGAGCTAATTCAATACCTAAAACAGCTAATTGAATAAATATATTTAATGATCAGGTGAGCCGAACCTTCTAGTGCGTGTTATGTAGATGTAGATGGTCTCAAAGGCACTGATTAGATTGGGGTTCCAAACATCCATTCAGTCATTTCTTTATGTTGGGGTTGTCATCAATTGTACGCGTTCTCTTTATTTATTTGAATTAAAGTTGAGGGTCGGTTTTCGTTAAAAGCAAATTAAATAGAATATATAATCTTTTGGTTTTCTCTGGGTTTTAGGTCACCATTCTCAAAGGTGGCAACGGGAAGGAGTAGAATATTTATATGCGTCTTCACTTAATTATCTAATATATTGCTATCCATACGGTGGATGATATGTTGAATTGTGAAATCATAACAATGATGGATCATGGGATACATGATGGTTCATCGCATCATTGGCATGATTTCACTATGGCAGGTGTCAATTTAGTTAATTTTAGAAATATATATAAAATTATAAAAAAATATGGGTTAAGCAATGCCCCTATTAAGAGGGCTATTTTGCTTACCATTTTCATAATATATTTGGTTTTTCAATCCACTCTACATTGGAATCTACTCATTGTTCTCTACATGCTTCAACAATTCGTATTCCCTGTTTATTACATTGCACCATGTTTCTACCAATAACTTTTATAATCTAGTGGATTTCTTTCTCTGAATTCATTTAAGGATAAATTGTTGGTTACTGGCTGAGAGGTCTTATAATCTTGATATAAATTCCAATAGAGATGGCACACCCATCCCATTCCTCACTTATATCATTGAAATTATCATTGCTTAGCTTTCCCTTAAATCAATGGATAGAAACTTACTTTAACTTGATATGCATGGTAACAAAAATATTTTCCAACAAGCTTAATCCATTCTTCTTATCTATAGCAAGGTTTCGTGGCTATATGTAATAGCCAACCACAATGGTCATAACCTTCACAAGCCTTTGGTTTACATAGGCATCCTTCATACACTTATTGAACATAATTTTGTAGCATAATAGTGAACATAATTTTTTAGCATAATATTCAAATCCAATACCTTGGCTCTCTTGTGCCTCTTCATAACTATAATCATCCCTTTACTCACGTAGTAAATAGACATAAAAAGCAAGTTATTTCCTAGCTCTTCTCTTGAAATCTATTTTTCACTTACCAATTACAATGAATGTCTTATATGCATTCTCCTTTTTCACAAATAAAATAGCTTCTCATATCACTTTACTCTTTATAAGTGTAGAGGGTTAGCTCAATTAGTCAAGTCCCTATTGTTAAAGAACCTTTGCTATTGAGATGTCATGGGTTCGATTCTCTTGAAACACTTGGGGTCACGCTCCATGGTTGAGTTGATAGGAAGTGATCCCTTTGAGTGGATCATCATAATACAAATATTCCATGGAAATAGCACTCACCAATCTCTGGAGTCCATAAATGACATAGAAAAGAAATGATTTACTCTTGACCATTAAATTTGGAATTAGATCTATAACGTAATTTAATAATTTACTTCCATGGCATTTGATTCGTTATGAACATACTTCTTCATAATACTCTCCTTAATTTTCCTTTCCAATAATCAACATTACCTCATTGCTAAACCATTGTTCATTGCCATTCTTTTGTGCTACCAAGGATACATCTTCACATCTATATATGTTCCATCATGAGGTATCTTTAGCCTTATTTACTCAATAATCACATATGGTTTGCACCTCTATCATTTAAAAATATTGGTGCAATAGTAACATTGATTTGGGAATCTTCTTCATGAAATTTGCATGATTCACTATGCCCAACTATTTCTTTCTTACAATATTGAAAAATGTGCAAAAGCATAGTTGGAAAAAATAAACTTTATATCGTATCATCCTCTAGATTAGCTTTATAATGATTGCTATCTTGTTGGATGTCAAGTGCTAATTTAAGAATTATAGCTCCATGAAGTTATCAATTTTCACCCTTTTCTTACACTTCATATTGAAGTAGTTAGTTCCAAAGAAAATTTTTTGGTACATGTAGAGGAAAATATAAAAAAAAATAGAAAACAATTTGCGGAAGACATTGATAAGACCAGTGATGGTGACTTCACAATAACACTTAGATTTTAATTATGGTTCTCTAGAAAAAATCTACAACATCTTGAGAATGACAACTTTGCACTTCTTTAGTTTTTTCTTGAGAAATATTTTAGCAAAACTAACTATCTCCCAAGTAAGTAGTTTCAGGAAAAAATTACTAAGGAAAATTTATTTATCTTAATGAGTAAATAAAATGTTGAGGAAATATTTGTTTTTGTCATGTAGGATCTCTTTTCAAATTTGCAAAATCCCCCCAAAGTGCTCTAGAATAGTGGAATTTGTGCTATTTTGGAACCTCCACTCAAACCCTTGGGATTTTATCGAAAATTTTAATTGGGTATCTTCATGTATGATTATTGGCTTTACTGCAAAATTTTCATCACTAACAAGGCCTTTATAAAAAAATATTGGCTTGTCTTTTAAAAAAACACTAATGTGAATTTCTTGAAAGGTATATGCATAATTGTTTAGTATCCCTCACTAGAACTTCCATAGTATTTGACAATGCAAATATGCCAAAAAAAATTCTTTAACTAAACAAATATGCTCTTATTGTGGGAAAATTAAATTTTAGGCTCTAAACCATTCTTTTAACAAACATAGGACACACTTTACTAATGTGACGTCTATTTCACGTGGTTATTGATGTGGCTCCTTGGACCAACATGGCACCCTAAGGAAATTCCATATCATCTCCCTTACAACCCTAGCCTACCTAGTCGTGAATTCCCTCTCTATCTCTTATTCATTTTTCTTGTTTCTTTTTACTTTTATTGGTTTCATTTTATTTCTTTATGGGCCCCCACTTATACTTGGAAACAACCAACTCATAATCCATGTAAGCAACAAAAACACATAGGTTCATCAAAGAACCCTAATTTAAAATATAAGAGCAATGTCCATGCATTTTATTGAATGTCTTAAAATTACAAAAATATATGATCCAAGCACGAAAGCATACTAGAAACGAAATATACAATTTCGCGAGATGCATGGGGCTTCCAACCTCTAGGGCAAGATTTGCAAAGAGTCATGTTCTCCTTTTTCCAAAGAATAATTCGATAGAAGACTTAGAAGCTACTCCAAGGTTCAGGGTGCACCTATGAAAGAACAACGGTGAGCCTATCTGTCAACCAATAGAAACCATAATATTAATAATAGACATTATCAAGCAATAAAGGTAAGAGAGAAGTTTAATACCTATAAAGGAAACCTCCATTGCGTTCATCTTATTACTTCCAGACTAAGTGGACATGTCAATCCAGTTAACTTCTTATCCAAAGTCGAAATAAAGTAAAACATATGAGACATGAAAATTTACAGCAATTAATGCAACTGTGCAAATAATTAGCTAGGTTTAATTCATGGAAAAGTACGAACAAGAGAAACCCTAAAAACCTTAATAAGGTTAAGCCTTATCAAGTCGCTTTGACTGAAAAACCACAACTTTCTGGTAATCCAAAGGCTAGAGCCATGATTCAAAAACCAACATAACCACGCTATAAATAGAAGATGCAAGATAACTTGAGTTAAACCCATGAGAAAAAACTAAAAACCCCGTAATAGAGGAAAAACGCATGCCACAATAGTTGAAATGAATCTAGACAATAAGGGTTTAGAAGGTGAAGATTTAGTGAAGGAGGACAGATTACCTATAATTGTGAGGGAACTCGTTGAGGAGAAGTTGTTTCCAATTCCATAATTTCCATTGCAAAATACATGGTTGTAAAGGAACTACTCAGAATAAATCTCAATTAACAATAATAATAGATAGAAGTTGTCAGGGTAAAAGAAAAGGTTTATTTTACATGAGTTAAAGGGTACTTGAATGAAGCCCTTAAGCCAAAAAAGCATAAATCAACCATGAAGATAAAATTTGTTGGAAGTAGTGGAAGCACTGGAAGGCTCTTGACCCTGTTGTAATAAAATTACCCATTACCCATTCTCATAGATCGTACAAGAAAACCATTGGTCGTTAGACACAAAAGCCATGGAAATCAACAAATGAAAATGATATTGATATAGAAAGAAAAACCTATAATTTAAACTCTAATATTCACCAGGTCTCATCATGTGGAACTTAAATTCATTTGAATAAAAGAGGCCACTTGCATGTAGAAGGGACGAGGTAACATCTCGGTGAACAAAAAAGAAAAAAGGGATAGGATTGAACCCTTTTCACTCTCCATAAAACCATATCCATGGCAGAGGAAAGCGCAATTAGAACAAATGAAAATAAAAGGAACTAATCAACCCTAGCCAAAACAACTAAACACAACCTCCAATGGATCAATTCAAAATATCTTAACCATTGAACGTAATAAGCATGTGAAGGTGGTGTGTTGGCACATGGAAGGTACACCATGTGGCTTAGAGAAAATAGGTATGAGGACCCATACATAACAAGAAATATACACCAATGTGAACCATGATATAAGGACCACACAAAATATTAAGATGTTAATATAAAATGTATATGGGTGCAACATAAGCGCTAGTGTAATTCCTTAAGCCTAAGCCATTGATCTATTATGTATGCATAATATTATGTCCCTATGTTAGAGGGGTACATTAGTGTTCATGTAGATTATGTGGTAAAATCATTAGTCATTACCTATTTTATGTCATATGCTATATGTCAAACAAATATATGCTATCAAAGGAGACCATAAATTATGAGGAGGATTAGCAGACAATTAATGCTTGGCATCAATAAAATATGGTCATTGGGGTAAACATGAGGAATCCAAATAAAAAATCTCTTTTCTCTCAACAAGGGGAGTTATATAACCTATATCATGATCCAAAAACTTGTTAGAGGAGAAATCTTTATGATCACATTATATACATGGGTGTAATCAAAGGCCTTAGGTAAACACTATATTCATGTCTTCTATTTGCGATGTATAGAGTAAGTATTGACTACTTTATTACAAGATAATCCTTTTTTTCATGTGTAAATTGAGGTACATCACGCATTGCCACTACATCCACTCGTCTAGGATCTACCGCGAAAGGCTTAGGACCTACTACTTCTTATGAATCCTAGTCGTTAAATGATTATTGGTACTTTTTTGTATCTTGATTATGTAGTAGATACTTTAATTGTGTAACTATTATTAATCTCTTGCAACTATAGACTGATTATTCTATAGGAAGGTGGTTAAAATATTTGTTTTCCCATTTAGCAGATTGAGACCATCTTCCAACAAGTATGTTAATAATGCCATAAAGCATATTAACAATGGTTGGCCTAATGATGTAGTGAAAACTTTTATTTTGTGAGGTAATACAATCTAAACTTACAATTTTTTTTAAATAAAATTAAATTTGAGAGATATGATGAAGTAAGTGTTTTGATGGTTATTATGGATAAATTCCAATTGAAATTTATGAGCCATTTAATTTATATGCCTACACTAATTGACAATTGGATTAAAATTCTAGAATATTTATTCCAAAATAGACACACCTATCCTCGTAACTATCAATATTGGGTGGATCAGAGAGGTTTAATCTCCATTGAATATTCTATAATATTCATAGTAATATAGAGAAATCAAAGGTTAAGATTTATTTCCATAGTAGTTATTCACTTTCATCATTTTTAACTAAATTGATTAATTAAAAAAATGTAATGTGAACAATTGTTATATGATGTGAATTATGGTTTTTTTGGCATGTGGTATTCATAAGCCATGGTATTGGATCATAGTATTTCAACAAATTCTATTTAAATACTATGAACCACCATGGTTAATCGTTTTGATTAATTCAAGTGCAAAAAGGGATCAAATCTCTTAAGACGCAAGCCTCCTATTGAGTGCAAAACTTAAGGAAAGGTTTGCATCTCTAGAGATTTGATTCCTGTCAACACTTAGTAGAACTTGAGTGAGAACGATTGATGTTCGTTTTGAATAATATTATTTTTACTTATATAAATTTACATGTCTATATATAGAGGTGTCCTTAATTTTTATTTTATAAAAACCTCGATTATATATATATATATATATATTATATAATATATATATATATATAATAATATATATATATATAATATATATATATATTATAACTAATTTTATTTTGTAAGTAAAGAAGGTTTGTATGAAGGTAGAGTTTGGAAAGCTACATACTTCATAGCTTTAGAGCTCAACAGAGAGTGGCCATGAACATTGGCTTGAAATTGAGAGAGAAAATGGTGAAGGAAAGCATGGCTCTTCTCATAGAGGAGAAACCAGAGAGCCTCCAGATAGTTACATTGCAACAAATAGGAAAAATGATATCTAGAGCTGAGACAAACAAGAAATAAAAAATGCAAAAGAGGTTATCTTAATGGAATTGTAATGCTAGCTAGCGCTTAGGGTAGTCCTCCTAGATGACGGGGTGTGACTTGTAATAGTCTAGGTAATTTGGAAGAGGGAGCCCTAAGAAAGCTAACTAGATAGAGGAGGCTAGAAAATTAGAATGTCGATGGAGAGGACCACTAATTTAGACACCTTGATAACTAACATAGCCATCTTTGTTATAGGAGGGGTTCAAATTGGTAGAGAATATTCAACTCATCGTAGGACTAGCATTTTTGGGGTGAAGGGATACAATGCTTGTCGTGGAGAGAATCTACATGCACTGGAGAAAACAAGGACTTGTTAACTATTTTAGTCGAGGGTGACTTAGAACCTTGAAGTTGCATGCCTAGGAGGTTGGAAATGAAACGGTAAACTGATATTCCATGATGTAAATGAAATTCCATATCTAAGACATTTCCTTCGAGTAGCACATTAGTATCTTCATGATCCCTATAATCATGACCAAGGAGGATGCATATATCCTAACTATGGTCACTTGTGACCCTAAGCTATTGTGCTTCTCCCTATGGCACCATTTGTTGATAGTGGTGCAGAATATTGCAATGAAAATGTTCTTCCCTTTTCCCATCCTAGGGAGGGAGGGGGGGTCTTCCTCTTCCTCGACCACCTTTGTTATGTCACCCATGTTATTGCACCATGATCACTGAGAAATGAAATGAATTTCCCTAAAATTGAGCAAAGTCTCCATCTTCACACAACTGAGGAAATGGATGGCCATGTCGAGAGCGCCTATAATTTTAATGATGTTTTTGTGATGCTAGACAAAAGAATGTTTGAACACGCAATTAATGCACATTAAATGTACGAGGAAGCTAGAGTTGACACCACCACCTCACTCCAAACCCAAGACATGATTGAAGGCAAGCCAATAGCACCACCAAAAGCCCACCCTAGTCAATCTATTTGCTGGAATCATCAAGATTATTAATGCCTTAAGCTCTCAAACTGACAACTGAATATGAGGTTAGTTTTTTAATAGGATATCCATAACATTAATGATATAGATAAGTCTCGAGGGTTAGCTTAATTGGTTGAGTTCTTATTGCTCAAGCACCTCACTAATAGGAGGTCATGAATCATTATTTCAATTTATATGGTAAAATAGATCTTAGTTGGTAGCTTATATATATCATAATTCTACATTTAAAAATATTAGTATTTTTATTTATACATTTGTTAATTTAATTTTATTAAATTTAATCATACTAATGAACATGAAACATTGTTATTTTAATTTTAAATAAATTATTTGTAATATTATTCATAGAAACGAAATTAAATTATAACAATTTGAATTGAATAGAACTGTTTTTTTTTTTCAATTGAGCCAATATTATACTATTCTCGAATATAATGATAGCAAATATGAATCATTATTTCCATTTATATGATAAAAGAGATCTTCAATTCATAGTTTATATAATATATATATATATATATATATATATATAATATTTTTTTTTCTACTTTTAATATTTATTAATTATTTTTATTAAGTTTTATTTGTTTATTAATCATATGTTTTGAATACATGAATTATTGTTATTAATTTAAAATAAATAATTGTATTTATTAATCAAACATAGTTAAATATAAACAATTTGAATTGAATGGATTTGTTATTTTTATTTTTTTTAATTTTTTAATTAAGTCAATATTGTGATGATGATGATGGTGGTGGTTAACATCCACTGAGACCAAATTGGTCTATCAGACCTATAATTTTTTTATTTTTTAATTGTCTGGCTCCTCATATTTCTTGGCGAGAATGGTGCTTCAGCTTTCTTTTTTTTCCTCTACAGTCTTCTAATTTCCTTTATCTTGCAACTCCTTCTTCTCTTCTGGTTCTTGGGACATTGGTGTCTTTTTGAAGATAGTCAGAGAAGAAGTTTGGTCTAGGAGATCTGCTTTGCTGTTAAATGAAGATTTATTTTGTGCAGTATTCGAATCCGAGGGGTTGTCGAGTTGGGCGGGGATTTCCCCCTGCATGTTTTGAGAGTTGTTTCTTTCTTGCCCGATTTCTTGTGATTCAGAGTTTTCTCAATGTATTCTTCTTTGATGACAATGTAATGTTCTTTTTGTGCTCCTTTCCACCATGTAGATGTGTGGTGATTTTTTCTAGCATTTTTCTGGGAGGTTTTTGGTCAATTTTTGGCTAGATGACCTGTCTCAAATCAGGATCGACATTTGAAGATGACACTCTCATAATTGAGTTTCTAGTTCCACACATAGTCTTTACTTGCTAGTTTTATTTCAGCTGGGAATCCAGGGCTGAAGTCCATTTCCAAATAGATGCGTGCATAGGTGGTTCTGGCATATTCCTTTGTTTCTCGGCACCTGTAGTAAAATTTCCCAATTGCATTTCCAATGGCTTTTACCGAGGAGAAATTCTAGAGATGCAAGGGTAGGTTTGGCAACCTCACCCAAACTGGTGCTCAGGTTATGACTACTGTTGAGGGATCAAATGATGGGTTCCATGGCTTCATGAATAGCAGTGAGTTTTCCCAAAACCAGGGGCCAGAATCTAGAATGCATTGTGTGCTTTTAGAGTTTTCAAAATCTACTATAAAGAAACCCCTAGCACAGGGGTAGATATTAATTGTATCAGAGATGATAGGTTTCCATACCTCCGAGATCCAACTATGAAGAGCTGTCAACCGCGGCCAAAAACCATTGAACTGGGAGATTAGGGCACTTTTAGAAAACTTTAGAGCCTCATCGATTGAGGCCTCGACCACCTCGACAGTGAAAGCTAGGGCTTCAATGATGATATGGGCATGAGCTTGCCCCCGAGAAGTGGAATTTTATTGTTATTATTTTATTATTTGATGTTTTATTTTACAGCTATCTTATATTGAGCTATCATTTAAATATCTCCCTTCATTTATAAGCACTATAACATCTCAAAACAATATTTAAATGTTCAACACTACAATGACATCATAATAATAATAAATTATAATTTAATTAGTTTTATAATTTATATAGATTTTTCTAGATTTATTATGAATTGACACGCTATAAATGATACTAATTTTTATATATTGACATTTTTTCATTAAAATTCGTTAGCTGTTGAATTCCTTCCCACATAAAGCGTATTGATTAATGTTTAAGCGATACCATAAGAATTTGTAGGTCCGACTTTAAAAAAGGAAAAGGAACATGGAGTTCAGAATACACAATGAAAACCCAAAGGAAATTGTTTAAAATTTTTGGTTAATTAAACATCATACAATATATTTATTGATGTTTATAGAAAAAATAATAAGTACGTTTGTATGGTTTTCGAAAGGGATACGGAACATGGAGTTTAGGATTCTCCACACTCTGCAGTAAATCTTATCCGATAGATGTATGTATCTGGGATTACCAATGATCTATTAATGTCTATATAATTTCTTGATTAATGCGGTGATATTGAATAATATTTTTTTGTTTCTATGTATAGAATCAATGTAGTTAAGATGCAGTTACATTATTAGATGATTAAAAGAGATGGACTTATAAAACATGCGGACGCAATTCTTACAATAGCACGTATGGTAAAGTTGTTCACCAACGAGAGTCCTAACGAGCTAATTCAATTCATAGCAGCTAATTCAATTGATACGAATCCATTTACAAACATTTACACAAAAAATTATATGAATCTCTAGTTTCAAACAATTACACAAAATCATATGAATGAGCCAGAGAATACATTGAAGAGGAAGAGTAAATCAAAGCTATCCCTACCAAACCAAATCCACAACTAGAAACAATACTACAGCCATCGGGTTGAGTTTCTGCTATTTATATTTTATTTTATAAATACATCCAGGGAAGGGAGACTTGCTGAGAGTTGGGTCTCTCTATACAAGTTACTCTGCATACATGAACGTAGATAGATGAATTCAGGAGGGACGAGGAGTGGAATATGTTATTTACTATTACTAATGATAAATATCAGCTCATGCTATGTAGGGGGAGCAGTAGGCCATGCAAACTAAGGAAGGAAAAATATGGCAACAAGGCATCCAGCAGCAACTAGGTAATATGGATGAATTATTTGTGGAGCACCACTACCCAAAATGGGGTTAGCGGTAGTGAAAGGCTGTGCGAAGACTGGCTGGCCGTTGGGCAGCTGAGCCTGCAGGGGTGAAGCGAATGGGGGATTAATGAAAGGAGAGGATCCTGGTTGGAGAACGGTGCCGCAGTTTTGATTCACCCGCGGATGATCGGTTGATGACCAGATTATCTGCCCTTTCTTGTCCACCAATTGGAGAGCTCCGTTTTCCAACAGAACCAATGACTGGTAGTTATTCAATGCACCGTTGTTCCAGACGTCCCTGTCATTCCCATCCATAATCTCCAACCCGTTGTCCGAAAGCTGCAGTAGGCAAGGATTGGTCGTTGTTATGGTCTCGCAGGGGGACTCCCACACGCTCTGCTGAGCCGCAGTATTGATTACGTCGATGTAACAAAAGTCAGTACCCAGCCCTCCAATGGCCGCATTCGTCTGCTCTCTTATCAGCATCGCACTGAAAGTGGCAGACTGAGATGTCATAAACACCTGCGTCGCTGTCAATGGTGTGCTTAAAGGACCCGCCGTTGTGGAGATGCCAACCCCTGAGTTTACAGAGGGAGTGCTCAGGGCCGCTAGCACTTGGTGTATTTGGGTTCTCTGAATACTGCCCGCAGCAGCCACACCTTGAGCTTCACACATCAATAATTCCCGACTTACGGTCAATAAAACAATCAATTTTGTTATTACAGACATGAAATTCATACCATGACGAGAAACTCCCTTTCGCATTGCCATTTCGGTGGAGGCCATGACCAGACACTCCCTTTCCACGAGAAGGCGACCCTGCAGACTGGAAAATTGGCAGTAGCTAAATATGGCACTTGCTGTCTTCGAAGGACTCTGCGATGACAATTAATCGTAAGGCAAATGCATATATAATGAGAGACGCGGATATGAGGTTGAAATTAATATCTGAATGGAAATGGAGAGTCGCTCGAGCAATTTATATTATTTTTTTAAAAAGTAAAAACCTAACCAGTCCAATGAGCTAATTCAAAACCCAAAACAGCTAATTGAACACATATATTTAATGGTGAGGTGAGCCGAATCTGCTAGTGCGTGTCATGTAGGTGTAGCTGTTTTCAAAGGCACTGATTAGATTAGGGTTCCAAACATCATTCAGTCCGTTCTTTATGTTCGGGCTGGCATCAATTGGAGTCGTTCTCTTTATCTATTCGAATGAAAGTTGAGGTTTGGTTTTCGTTAGAAGCAAATTAAATACAAGATATAATCTTTTCTTTTTTATCAGTTTTCGGTCACCATTCCCAAAGGTGGCCACGAGAATATGTACAATATTTATATGTGTGTCCACTTAAATATCTAATCTATTGCTATCCACACGGTGGACATGACGTTTGCTTTGGAGATTATGTGATCAAATAAGATTAAGATTCGTATTAAAATTGAATGCAAATATGACTTGTTTATGTGCAAGATGTTTATCTTTGTTTATATTCATCTTCACCTCAATGAGTTTTCTATTTAGGTTTTCATGACATACATATAAGAGTATATATGTTTTAAGAGGTAATTGTAATAAATCCTTTTACATGCAAATCTATGTTTACATTTCAAAATTTTATAATCTCTTATTTTTATATACTAATTTAAAATAAATAAGATAACACAAAATTTATTCAAATTAAAGTTGATTAATATAATGTTTTTCAAAATATTAATTTGGAAAGTCTAGTAAATGCCTTAACGTATTATAAATGCCTTAACGTATTATCTAATTACTTGGATTGGATATGTTTTATATTTTTGCATTTAATTTTGGTGATTATTTTTACTTTTACTCGTCTTATGATGCATAGTGGTTCATCATGGTTTGTAATTATAATTAAAAAATCGTAGTTGATTTCAAATCCCAGATAAATAGATTATCTATTTATAGTTTATAAATACTATATAATATATATATTTTATTATAACATTTGAAAAATAAAATATATTGAAAATTAATTAAAAAAATCTCAATTTTACAATTTCAAATATTATTTTCTCCTTTTGATTATTCTCCTTCATCTTCGAGCATTCGTCTCAGTAGCTTGGCTCATATTCCCTTGTGCTATTACTCGTGGATCAGAGAGAATTAAGTGGAGCAAACAATAAATAGCCTCACCTAATGCATTATTTTTCCAGGACCTTCAATTTGATTTTAATGTTGATTTGAAACTCTCACTATCTTATTATTATTCTAAAATTTTTATCTTTAAATTTCTTATTATTATTATTAAACTCAGTGAGTTTATATCTTTAACATGTGAAATGTATGAATGGGTAACTTCCCATCAATGAGTGCTTTTAATTAAGTAATAGTCTATTCTAGATAAACTCTTTTTCTTACTCAATATAATACTCTTTCCTTTTAGTTATCTATTTTTTCTTTTATTATTTATTTATTTAATTTGTTGAATTGACCTTTTCATTTATCTTCTAATTATTCTTTCTAATTTAATTTCCTAATTTATTTTATTCTTCAACCACTTTATTAACATTTTAATATTATTCTCTAACTGGTAGTTTAATATATTATTATTATTTGTTAATGGCTAATTCATAACTTGCTTCTAAAAAAGAATTCACAATACTCATTTGTGATCATTCAACTCTGATGTCCCTGAAGATGGTAGAGTGTCCACCCCAAAAGTTCGACAGGATTAAAAATTATTCACAAAGTTTTAGCCGATTTTTTTTCTCTCGATAGGAATAAGTATGGAAATATATACTTTCTCAATATTTCTAGTTTTCTCTCGATATGAATAACTATGGAAATGTATACTTTCTCAATATTTCTAGATTTTCTATTATGAGTGTGTAAGATAAAATTTCCGTGTTAATGTGTTTGATTCTGTTGCAACATTTTTATTTTTATTAAGGATATGTTTACAATTAATGGTTTAGTGTTAAAATCTAAATCCTCAACACTTGATCTGTCATTTAGACACCTTACTTATCTTTTATCGCGGGGATGGATCCCCATAGTGCTCTTTAGTGCTTGCAAGAAGGTTATATTTGAGAACATGATTACATGTATGGGGACCTTTGGAAACTGTGCTGACCTATAGCCTTTCTATATCCAACCATATTATGGCCTCACTCATGAAAATTTTTTCTAACTTCCATTTCTATATTAGGATTATATTTATTAACCCATTTCGTTTATTAATTCATAACTAATACAACATATCATATTATTTTTTTCATATCAATGCTTTCAAAGATTAAAACTCCATTATATATTTATGGCTTTCTACATGCCATCCTAGGCTGGGTACCATCCACTTAAGTGCATTCAAATTTGATAATCATATCAACTAGATTTCAAAATATAAATTACGGAATTTGGGTACATAATTTTTGCAACATAATTGTTGGGTCCATTTTTGAATTGGTAAATTTTCGCCAAAAAATGGTGGTAGAGAAAGAAAGAAGAAAAAGTTGAGAAGAAGCCATGATAAATGAATAATTTTGGTCAAAACTTGATAGCAAAAAGTAAAAATGATCACCAACAAAGTTAGTTGGAGCCTCGAAACTCATCAAGTGAGCATGAGGTGGTTCTGATTTCATCAAAGGAATCAAAGTTCTATGAAGTGAGTGAAGAATCTAAGTTGGGTCATATCAATAGGCCGAAGCTATAAAGGAAACGTGAGACACAAGCAAAAGAGAGAGGAGATCAGAAGGGTCAAAATGTTGCCCAAATTTAGTGTCGCTAAAAAAATTCTCTCTTTGTTGCATTTGATTATATTGATCACTAAGATCCAATGTAATGGTTGTGTATTTTAAATAATTATATCTTGATATTGTAATATGATATTTCACTCTTAGATGATATAATAAAGAGATTAGTTATAGGGAAGTTCCTATGTTTTCCATGTTAATGGCCCTATTTTAAAATTTTCTTTTATGTTATTTTCTGAATGTTGTGCACAAATATGAGAGTTCTATTTATGTTGTGGATTAATGATGGGATACATAAATGTTAACTATATTCACTTTTGTCTAAAAACCTCAACCCTTCCTAAAGTATCGACATGCCTCAGGTGAGACTTTCTTCCCTTGAGGAGGATAGAAAATTCCAACATCATGCTAGACTATTATGAACTCTTTGTTTGCACCCTACGGTAGAACCCTCAGTATCTATAATAAAATTTTCACCAACAAATGGTTCCATTGTAGAACTTGGAAACTAATTGGTCTTTTAGATAATGGTGACTAGGATCATCAAGAGAAGTATTTGGGAATGGTGGCAAGAGAGGCTTGACTCTTTGTTTATCAACAGGCACAATTACCGTAAAAAACTTAGATTAGGTTCGTGACGAGATCTTTTTTGTTGAGCCTTCTTATGACCAATATGATATATTTTGTTGTGAATTCCTTCATAAGATGTATCATTGCTTGAGAAGGTTGCAACATTCCTTGAGAGTTGGGAGTGCTGGTTAGATCCTCAAGACTTAACCAAAGTTGATTTAGATGCATTACATCAGTGAGATAATGAGCTTACTAGGGTTGTTGATTTTCGGGTCCAAGTTATGATTGAAGGATGTATCATTGAGTTTGATGCAAAGAACCACTAGTCATTCTCCAAAGGTGAGGCAGTGTTTAGATTTTCTCCAAAAGAAAGGCTATTGAAGGAGATCACTTTGTGGAATAATATTTTGATGCTAGAAGAAAGAATGTTGTTGTTTCCTACATTTAATATGGCACATAAAATAACTATAATGGGAGGGGTGGTCTTGGAGAGGATGATGAATGGTTGTAGAAGTCAATAAAGAGTTGCGATGGATGGGGAGGATATGCAAAATGTATGATATTTCAGAGAAATAAGGAGGGAATGAATATGTAATGAATGGAAAGAATGAAAATTGAGCAAAATTCAATGAAGGTGAAGGGATTTGTAGCATACAAGAGAGGTGTCAAGTATTCTAGAGTTGCAGAGAGGGGAGATGAGCAACCTGAAGTTGCAGAATAAAGTAGTGGGAGAAGAAGTGAACTCCAGTGCAAGAGAGGGAGCTAGAGGAGATGAGTTAGGAAATCAGAATAGGAATAGTAAGGCCAATCAGGATGCAAATGATACTTGAATGCCAGAATAACTAGATCATAGGATTATGATGTCTAGCCCAAATACTCTTAAAGACGAAGATATGCATTTTGTTATGAGAAGATTGTTCTATGAGTACGATTTCTCCCCACCAAGTAGTGGTTTGCAAGGTAGCAACATGGTTGGATCACTTCTTTCCCTTCCTCATCTACTTGATAAAAACCCTATAACTTTAATTTCCATGTTGGATAAGACTAATAATTGTT
>APFE031004163.1:68213-132501 GCA_000404065.3 Pinus taeda | reverse complement strand
GACACCGCAGAGAGGCCGACTCAGGCTAACTTCCCTTGAACAAAAGCATGACTCAATGTGACTATATGGCAGCATATGATGACTCTGTATAAGTTCGTTATGCAGGAGGTACCAACGAACCCTCCATATGATTGGGGGATAACCAATCGGGGGAGGACTGACTCAATAGCAAGGTTAAGGCGTACCTAAGTCAAACTAAAACCCACCCACGCAGAGGAGACTTTGTTTTGAGTGCTTTGTTCAAGGGAAACATGACTGACTCTAGCTACCAATAATAAATGGAAATACTGTCTCGTTCCCTCTCTTTTTGGAATAATTTCTTTTTTCTTTTTCTGTTAAGCTCAAAAAAGAAAAAAGAATGTTATAGTATAGTGGAAAGAACGAGTGTCGATGAAACAAATGATCTAGTTCCTAGGAATGGAACATTCCTATGCTCAATGCAGGTAGGCAAAAACTGGTCAGTGACACTCAAAGGTATGTTCCTTCCATAGGTCAAGGTGTGTCAAGTTGCAGAGGTCAAAGGTATGCAAGGTTGATTTTGCAGTCATCATGGTCAAAAATTGGCTTAAACATGAGTCCAAGTGAAGTGGGCTCTAGGCCAAAAGGTGCAATTGGTCAACATGCAATGCAGTAATACAACTGAACACAAAGGAGCCTCTAGGGTATAAGGCCAGAAAAAAGCGAAGAAGCTAAGAGGAATGAGTCTGCAATGCATAAGTCATGGCGGGACTACAGAGGACTCCTGAGCCTAAGGACAAAAAATCAGCATGAGTGCCAAGTGATAACAAGGTACTAACTAGGGCACCCGTGATAAGGTAGGCTCTACCACACAAGTCATGGTACTTCTAAGCAATGAGAAGGTTCCACACCATAACTTGGTGGGGTCGATCCTAAGGCAAAAAATGGAAAAGGAAACTGATAAGTGCACAATGCAGGCGGAAAAACCTAACCTATATGCCAATTTCAGAAACCAATACCTGTCAGAATGGACCACCCATAAAAACTTCCAAAGGAGAAATCTTCCAAGTTCTGTATACATGAATAGTAACACTAGACAAGAAGCTAATACATTCCACATATAAACTTCATATAAAATCTTGTGTTATAGAATACAAAACTTGAAAATGTGTACCTTATATATACAATATGGTACAGGGAACCACGCAGCCTTGCGGCTTATGCATAATAGTTCTGCTGAATAAACCCCTTGCAGGGCTCAGGCCAAGGACTCCTTTGGTAGTCATAACTCATGGCTTCAAAGAGTTCCTCCTGTGAAGGCAAAACAAGTTCTAAGAAATCATGAGAACTATAAGGATCAACAGAGGGAATTAAAGGATCCCATGTCCCTATAGGAAGAATATCTTGGTCAACTGCCGGGACCAAGTCCCAAGAAGGAGAATAATAGGTCAAAGTATCCTTCTTAGAAGCGATTGAACATTGAGGATTCAATGCCACATAATTGACCCGTGGCGGGGTAGAGTCTACTTGAACACTTGGAAAAAACCAAGGGGCATTCTGCAATAAAGTTGAATTAGGGTGGTGATTATCAGATGCAAGCTAATCAATAGTGACAATATTCCCATTATGAGGAAATCACATTACTCGAAAGAGTGAAGACACCATAGCATTCATATCATAGAAATAATCACATCCAAGTAGCATATTAAAGTCTAAAGGGCTATCAACCACCATCATATCGATTAAGACAGTCTTCCCACCTAACGTGACAGGTAATTGAGAAAGAACACCCATAGATTCACCAGGTCTTCTATCATAGGCTAACAACTGAGTCTGAGCTGTCAACAACATTGGGGAACCCAAATCTTTCCAAGTCAAAGAGGATATAATACTTGCAGAGGATCCTTCATCCACCATACATCGATAGACATTTGTGGAATTAACTCTGACCTTTATTTAGAAAGGTGCAGCGTAAGGAAGACGAGTATTGAGAAGACTATCCCAATCAAACGAAACACTCTTGGAACTTGAAGGGGGAACATTCGAAGAATCCAGAATGCCCCCATACTAGAAGACTCTGTACTAGAAAATAAGCAGACTCTTTTGTTAGGCGCTTCACCCCCCAAAAGAGGAGTGTAATTAGTTAAAGATTGAACTGGTGCCACAAAATTATCAACCAATGGTTAATGGGATTGATGAGAAACCAAATCAAATGTAGGAGTAGAAGAATTTTTAGACTCAGACCATATCCTTTAGACCTCTAGAATACTAGAGCATAAATGAGTAAGATGGTCTCCCTTGCATATCTTACAAGGGAACTTAGGTTTACAACCTCTACGTCCAGGTTTCTTATCAACCTCCATTTCGCCAACATAACTAGTAGTGGTTTGCGGAGAGTCTTGAACATGACTTGCAGAGGTCTGTGACTCTTTGCTAGTATGACTCACAGTGAGTAGACTCGTGCCACCTGTTAGGTTCCTATACCAATAGGTTTCATTTTTCATGATTGACAGTGGAAGGGCTAAATATTTTCATCATTGCAGGCTGCAAAGGTTCCATATTTTGTATACATACTAGGAAAATTAAAAAATGAAAAGAAGGTATGCCTTAAAATAATAATCAAAAGGAAAGAAAATCAATTGGTCAAAATAATAGTGAAAATGAACCCCAAATCAAAGACCAGGAAAGTGGCCAGTCAAAATGCCACTACTATATTTTTGGCAGCATCACGGTCTTCAAATACTGCTGCTCATCATACTTGATGGATGGCCCAACAATTTAATTTGGACCATGCCATGTTTAAATTGTTTATTACATAATAGAGAATGCTTCTTGCCCAAACAGCTCAAGCTTGGCAGATGACTAGCTAGGTAGAGAAATGAAGGAGCCCAACTGCTTAATCTGGGTCCCTGGAAGAAAAAAGGGTAGATTTAGATAGGAGGGCAGTCAAAAGAAAAAGAGGACAATCAGGGTTTGTTAATTCAAGTGCAATCAATTGAAGTGAAGAAAAAATGTTAGGATTGCTAGGCTGGGTAAGTAGTGTAAGGTTGCAGAAGTAAAAGGGCCATTACCATTTGGCTTATCAAAGAAGATCTCATCCATTCAGGGTATTGGCACCATGGCAGAGGTTTGATGACATAACAATGGAAGCATGACTAATTTCCCTCTTTTCCCCAAACACCATTTTTTAACATCCTCCCAAGGACCTTGGGATTTGCCCAAAAGTCCTGTTTCACTTCATTCCATAACAAGTACCAAGTCAAACTATGAGTTTACTCAAGGAAAAGAAGCCACATTTCTTGTGTAAAAATCATCATTCTAAATTCAATTCATTTTCCATGTCTAAAGGTTCATCTCATAACCTTAGCATTTTCCTTACATTTTCACCTCACAAAGTCATATTAACAACTAATTTTATTATTTAGCTCCCTAACATGGTTCCCCTTCCATAATTCTACAAAAACTATATAAAAATCCCAAAAAATCTATTTAAATACCCTACCCCCTAGCAATATAGCTATAAAGTCACGTCTTGGGGAATACTCAGTCCATCCGAGACTAGTACTAACCCTCCGCCGCCCTAAACTATGGGTTTTAATCAAAACTTTGGGTAAAAATCAATTGCTGTAGTCTCCACCCTCATAAACCCCTTTTTACCCCTCCCGCGCTAATACATTTGTTTGTAATGTTTGAAATAAACATGTACAACGGGCGCACATTATAAACCTGTTAACCCTAATCCTAAACCCACCCCCGCCCACATTTTTTATTAACAACGGGCGAGTCCCGTGCCTTAACTTGCCGCCACCACATACTCCTCGCCAGTCATCCGATCGTTAGCCCCGCAGATCCAAAGGTGGGCAGTCAATTTCACCAGGAAAGTGGTGGAGATTTAGCGTCCCGGGGATTGGCGGTTTCACTGCCGTACCCCCGCCACGTGTCGCCTTCCCGGGGTGTTCGGAGCCCCCCCCCCCCCCCTTATACCGCTTATGACCCAAGGGTGGTGCCGGGAATAGAGGAAACCACCCTCTGCCCTATGACATCACACCCGCATCACCTATGACATCGGCGCCCACGTCCCCCGCCGCTACTCCACATCATCCACCCGCGTCCACGCCCTGCCACCGTGTCACCGCCATGTTTTCATCCTCGTCAGCCGCCACGTCATACGGCCGTATGGGGAACCCACTGATGACGTCATGTTGACGTCATCCCCGAAAAATGCCAAAAGCACCAAAAACTTCCAATTTCGCATAAAACCACGCAAAAGAGTCGTGTTGTGTCATTTTCATTGGTCATTTGGGAGCGTTGTGCATGCGGACTACATCGTTTTGCTACCTAAACCTGGAATTCACTCACCCAAGCTACTGCCGCCCTCAAATTCAGCTCAATTGCTCGCTGTTGTACCAGTTCAATGCCCTCGGAACTGCAAAAACCATGTATTTGCCTATAGTCGACCTATTTCACCCCTGTTTCCGCCATTTTTCTCCTAGTTACCTGCATAAAATTCTGCAAGCTCCTCACTAGTCCAATTATCTACTTAAAAATTGCCTAAATTCCCTGGTAAAGTTTCAGCTCTAACAAAACTTGGTAAACCCGCGCCCTCCTGCAAAATTCACAGTTAAAGAATGATTGTAAAACCTGAGCCTGCCGGTAGAAGTTCATACAGCTGTACAGTAATCCCTCTCACTAGAATTTCCTCTGCAAAAATCCAGCTACTTAGCTCAAAAACAGTTTGTTTCTCTTTGTAGATTTCTCGATAGTTTATCAATCCAGTAAATAAGTCTGTTGAAACTCTGAAAGTTTGTCTTTCCCATAAATACAAATAGGACTAGTCACTCCCAAGTAAAAATTCAGTTTGCAGTCTTCAGCCTTTTCACTAATCCTGATCTCAAGTATTAATCCATAAAAGGTTTCAACATGGCCACTCCATCAGCTCTAGATGTAGGTCCTATCAATACACCTAACAACGATCTTGAAGCAATGCCTTTAGTGGACAATGATTTCCTCATTCATGATTTTGTGGGAGAGAGGAACCACTTGCAGACCTTCTGCCAGCTGAGAAATAGCCACTTAAGCAACAGTGACATGTATGGCATCTGGGAGTCAAATTTGCCAATCTATTTATTGCCCTCTGTGAATATCTTTCCTGAAATAATTCACCCCTGTGCTGAGAATTATGACCAAAGCCTAAGAGTTGTCATGTCTCCATCTGGGAGCATACTCTTTCAAATTACTTCTGATTCCATCAATCAGATGCTCAACTTCAAACAAACTCAAATGCTCTTTCGTTTTTCCATAAAGCACCTGCTGGATGAAAGCTCCAAGCTCTCTAGCACTGAGATTGCTATAATTGCCAAGGATTTCATGAGAGAAGACCGCGAACCTACTGCGCCACCTCCTTTCCTGTATGTAAATTTCAATGAGGTAGGCAACCTGCTTGTAGACATGATATCCTCTGTGTTGGGTTTCTCAACAAATGAACATATTGATGAAACAGTGTTGGTCTTGTTGTCTTCATATAGCATTGGGAAGCCCCCTGCTATGAAATAAAACTATGCCAAGTTCATTGCCAACAAAATACATGACCAACTGCTAAAGCTGGACAGGGAGGCAATATTTAAATATTCATCATACATCTATCACCTGTTCATGTACTATCAGACAGATTGCTTCCAATTCCCTATCAAGAAGCTAGATTCACAGGGTGAGAGGAGGTATGTTATCTTTTGGTCTTCAGTTTTCCATCAAGTCCAGAACGCTCCTTATTCCTACTGTGAGTTCATTGACTAGTTTGTCTATCCAGTCACATGGCTCTTGAAAAGAAATCCTCCTGCCAGATTGTCAAATGACATGCAGAAAGTATTACAGCTGTCTAAGAATTAAAAAATAGGTCATTGGTATCTAAACCAAAATCACACAGTCATCAGGATCTATGGTTGTGAGCTCTGTCCTTACAGGCTCCCAAGATATGTGGCTATGAGATTATTTGCCTTGGAATACTATAGGCAACTCATCAATTCTGATCTTACACATTTTCATAGTGCCAAGAAGAAAGCCAACCTGAAATTCAAAGACCGTCTAGGCCCCTTCATCATGAACAAGAAATATGGTTGGCAAGAGGCTGATCAAATACTAGGGCAACAGCTTAAACTAAAAAGGAGTTTTTGGTGGGTCCCTTATGACCCCAATGGCTTTATCAGTGCTAGAAGAGTCAAATATAGGATGTTATCCTATAAGCATTGTCCATATCCACAAATTGAACATTTTGCCAACCAAGATGAATGGGTGCCAGGGACATTAGTTGAGGAATTTACTCAAGAAGAGACAATGGAGCAAACTGTAAAAGATTTAGAAAAAAATCTTGACTTGGATTCTTTTGGGCAGGTGACATTCAAGCTACCAATCCAAGTCGGAGAAGGCACATCCACTACTACAGCCGCATAGACCGTCCAGCAGGCATCTACAACAACAACAGCCACAACAAAAGGAAAGGAAGTGATGGATGCACAACAGGTTACAGAGGCAGAAAAACCCAGCACTTCCAAAGATTAGAGTCAAGGGAAAGCCCTTCCACAGCAAACTGAAACATCCCAAATTCCAGTCTTGCAAACTCCTCTCAATGTGGAAAGAGGCAGAAAATGGGATAGAGAGGAGCCCACACCTCCAAGTGGGTCAACACAGCAACCAGAGGTCAAGAGGCAAGGATTGTCCCTCAGGCTGAAGAAGAAATCTGTGAAGAAAGGAGGTAGAGCTAGAGAAAAGAAGGATAGTCCAGCCAGCAAACTGCTACCAACTCATTTCAGCAGGAACAGGGTATGCAACATAGCACAGATGTTTCCTCTTCCAGGTAGCAGGGAAAGCAACCAACTGGAATGAAAGGAACTTTTATGGAAATTAAGGCACAAAATGAACTTTTAAGAGTACAACTTTATGATCAATTCTTAAAGACAACACCCTCCAAGCAACAAAGATTAATGGCAGCTTATGATATAAAGGAGGAAAAGATGATTTTTACTCACTTCAAGCCTAAAGTTCCAAATTCCAAATCATCTGCAGACTACAAAAAGACAAATCTAGAGGTCCTCTCTAAGGACATACACCCCATGGATCAAATTGAACTACACAAACAAATAGGGGAAATGGTTTATTCCACACTTGCAGAGAGGGCCATGCTCGCCCATCAGTTAAAAGAATCACTGAAAAATACAAATACGCAGTTGGATTTGGAAAGGATGTCTTCCACTGCTAAGGAAAAAAGAATAAAAACTTTAGAAGACATAATTATTGGTTTAGGATGTGATCCTAAGGATCCAAAGGGTATCAAGGCCCTTATGAAGAAAAACGAGGATGACATTGGTGCGCTCAGAAAGCAGGCAAAGTTGCCTACAACCATTCACCCTCAAACAACAGAACTTGCACAAGAAAAACAGGTTGATGAGACCATGGATCTGATTCTTAAGATGAATCAGAGAATACTACAGATGCAGGCAGAATTGGAAAAGGCATTGCAAGACAAGCAAGGGCAGTCAACCTCCCAACCCCCTCAAGCATCTACAACTCTTGGCCCTGCTCCTCTTACACAAACAACAACGGCCCCTCCTACCATTCCAGCACCTACCACAGCCACATAAACTACAAAGGCAACAACAGCAACAACAGCGGCACCAGAATCAAGTATGAGCATGGAGGACTTAATGAAAGTTGTCAAGGAGCTTGAAATTCAATTGATAGAAATAAATGAAGCCAAAGGAAGACTGGCCAAGCTAGAGGCTAGCTATGACAAGTCTAAAATGACAGTGGCCGAGAAGCAAAGGGAAATAAAAGCCTTAGAGACCAGAGTGAAAGCCTTAGAAAAAGAACTGCTTCTGGGCAAAACTCTACCTGAGATCAAAAATATTGTATGGGCCAAAATTGGCCAATCAATTAATGACCAATGGAGATCAATACAGGCTATACATGAGAAAATTTAATTAATAGGCATAACTCATATTGAAATACAGAAGGCCAGAACAGCATTGCCAATCATGCCTGAGCAGGCTAACAAGATGATCCATTTCCTGAATACTCACACTAAGGAAGAATTGGTAGCACTGAATATACGCAGTCGAACAGACACTATCCTAATAGCCAAGAAAGTGCTAACCTTAAGAAATTCCACACATACTCTGGAAAGGAAATGTCGGGATATGCAGGCAGAAATAGATGATTTCAGGACAAAAATAACAACATTGGAAGATAGAGAATTGCCCATCCTAGTGACTGGTGCTGGACAACTGTTGTCATATGAATAATATATCACCAGGATCAACAATTATGTTGAAAATCAGATTACAGCATCTACCAGTTCCATAGAAGAAGCAGGACCTCCCTCTGGGCAATCTCTGTATGATAAATTGGAGAATTTATTTTTTTATTGAGCATGAGATTAATCATCTGTTTGAAGTGCCTCCAAATTTCTATAGATATACTGAAGCAGATGAGATACTCATAAAGATAAGGAGACATCAGCTACCTCCAGCTGATTGGTGGCAAGCAATGCTGGAAATATTGCCCAGATAAATTTCGGTCTACTCTTCCTTTTGTCAGCTTCATATCTCGGTCACAGTACAGGTCAGCCAAGAATCAAATGCATAGGAACTACAGAATACATCAAGGCAGTTACTCATCAAAGTGCTTAGACAACGTGCTTAGCAAACGCAGATTTAAAAATGCAGCTACAGCCAACATTGTTGATCGAAAATGTCAAAATTTGTCTGACAGAAAGACAACTTCCATATTAATATTAACTACTATAGTTATTTCTTTCATTTATGTCTGTAATAGAGTTGGTGATGTAATTTATTACACAATGACTCATTGTCTAGATATTTTCTCTCCTACTTTTGTATATATACCCTCTCATAGAACGTATTGGGGGTCAGTTGTTCTGAAACTCTCTCAAAAGAGCTGCATTGTATATCTCAGACTTTTGCTAATACAAATTGCTGGTGGAGTTCCTCATTCCTATACTGTTTGAAGGTGGAAATGAAGGATTGTGTTATGTTGCAGAATTCCTGTGTCGTTTAATGGAACAATAAGTTATTCTCAACTATGTTTTTGTCTTTCTGTGTATGCAAAAATTCACATATGTTTCATGATGATAGTAACAGGGAAAAGTAATAGCTTAGGACTTGTTTAAATACACCCTACGCTCAATCTCTGTTTCTAATATGTTTTCTTCAGCATTAGCCATGGATATGAATTCTTAATTGCTCATATTTAAACTAATTCTCTCACTGTGAACATTATTTAGGAATTCATAACTGCTCTTGAACAATACTCCCATTTTCTCCCCTTATTAGCATGGTGAAAGATTCTTAACTACCTTTCACTCACTAATTTCATAACTTCATCACCCAATCTTGAAAAATTGTTCCACAGATGCCTATCTAGCTTTGCAGCAATACTGTTCCCTCAGAAACATACTTCAGCAGTACACAGTCATGAAATCCATTGCCCAATGGCTCAAACTGTTCTATAATTTATATCCCAGCTCTGTTGAATTCCCAAACCAACCAAATCTAAAAGAAAATCAGTGCACAATAACTAGCCTAAAATCACCCACAAACAACTCTAAATTATAAAGAGAGAGCCCTCTCTGGTTGCAGGTAGGCTAGGACCTGTAACTAAAAGACTGGTTAGTGGTTACCTCGGTCGTATTCCCTTTAGGAAGCAGGGAACAACCTAAGTGATAACATCATTGGTGACTCCACTAGGGACTTCTGTTTCAAATTGCCACTTGGAAGGAAACAAGCTTCCTATTTTTCAGATAAATCTCCTGGAAAGTACCTCTGAAAAGCTGTGACTATAAGCTTCTCATAAAACACTAAGAAAACAAACTTATAAGCTGGCTCGAAAGAAGAAAACTCATTACACTAGGTCAAACCCTGACCTAGATCCTCCAGCTATTTTTGAAAAGCCCAATTTAATCCCTAAGATCCTTAAGAAGCAAGAATAACAAGAAGAGTTATTTGATTCAGGTGCTGAAGTAGTTCAGCAGAACTATATTCCCACCCCTGCTAAAGTATCATTTCATCCTCATTTTACTCCTACTTCCCCTAGCTCTTCATCCAATTCCCAATGTAGTTTCCCTACTCCTCCATACACCACATGTCTTACTCCTTTTATCCCTGTTGTTCCAACTGTTCCACACCTTCTTGCTGTCCCTTTTATCTTCGCAAATATGGCTAACAGGTATGCCCCTTTACACCTGCCTGCAAATCTAGGGGCTATGCCCCAAGATTATCAAAGAAAGATCACTTACTTTGATGGTACTGGTTCTTATACAGCCCAACAACACACGAAGAAAATGCAGGACTATTTTGAGAACTATGAAATTGATGACGAAAATGTAAGGATGAAAATTTTTGTACGAAGCTTAACTGGGGATGTAAGGACCTGGTTTAGGTCATTGGCTGCACATTCCATACTCAATCCTGATGCCTTATACTTGAGCTTCCTGAACAGATGGGAGAAGAAGAAAGACCCTTTACAAATCCTAACTGAATATGATAATTTAAAAAGTGGTCCACAAGAAACAGTTCAAGATTATTTTGCTAGATTTAACAATGTATACAACGCCATTCCTCATAACCTGAGGCCCCCACCTGACTTGGCCTTGATCAAATTCCCCGATGGTTTCGATTCAGATATGGCATATCATTTAAGATAAAGAGCACCCCCAAGTCTAGCAGACATGCACAATATAGCTGTCAGTGTGGAGGCAAACCTAATTGCTAAGAGAACCAGAGCTGAAAATGAGAGGAGAACAACATTTAAGGAGGAACCTTCAGCTTTCGAGCAAAAGCTAGATGCAATCATGAAAGGAATGGAGAGGTTAGGAGATAGAGTTGAGACCATTGAGAGAAAATCCTCTTGGGAAGGACAAACAAGCAATACTACTAGGAACCCCAATTTTAGGAAAAACCAAAAACCAAATGATGGGAGGACTGGTCCTGATCAGAATATCAGACCTCCATTTCAAGAGAACTATGTATATGCCTCAACCTCTAATGAAAAAATAGAATATCCCCACATCAATCTAATGGGTTTGGATAGTGAACAACAAGTATTCTTAACACAAGATGATCAACAAGCCCAAGAATGCAAACAATTTCAAACAAAATCTGGTGAGTCATTTGATTTCAGAGAAGGATATGATACAACAGTCTATGAGGCACATAAACAATATAAATTAAGGAGAAAAACCATAGATGTGCCTGAGCTCACTAAATCAACACATGCCAAACTGCCCAAGAAATCCAGTGATAAAGCGGTCTCAACAGAGTCCTCAGATAAAAAACGCCAAAGAGAAGTCACAGTGGAAGATGTATTTGATATACAGCCTTCGGTAAATCCCTCATCCACACCCTTTCTTCCAACATAACTCTTGAGCAGACCTCTAGAAAACAATCACAATTCAGACATACCTCAAAACAATGAACCTAGCCATGACAAGGTCACCCAAAACCTAGCAGAAAAAGAAAAATTTGCTACTCAAAATATAAAAGTTCAGATGGAAAAGACTTTCAATTTGGAAACAGAAATTGGCAAGTTGAAAATAGCCATTCCCCTTTCTGAACTGGCTAAACATGAGGTCTTTAGACAACAAATCAATAGATCATTGCAAGTACCAGAGAATACAGATGCAGTTAATATTCTGGATGATCAGCCAGAACTGATTTTTGGCTCAGAAGTCAATGGCAAATCAGTGGATGGAGGTATCCCTCCATTTTATGTGAGCCTAAACATTCATGACAAAGTGCTACACAATGCCATGTTTGACTCAGGTGCCTCTCATAATCTAATGCCCAAGTCAGTAATGGAAAAACTTGACCTAGACATCACAAGGCCTTATAAAGATTTGTTTTCATTTGATTCCAGCCAGGTAAGATGTCTAGGCCTAATCAAGGACCTTTGTTTATCCTTAGTCCAATATCCAGCTAAAAAATTTTTGATGGATGTGGTATTAGTTGACATTCCACCCATGTATCGTATGCTTTTATCCAGATCATGGGGTGCCAAACTCCAGGGATCTTTGCAACTAGACATGTCATATGCCACAATTTCAATCTTTGGCCAGCCAAAGAGATTATACTGAGAAACATTGATGAAATATGTGGTCAGCAGTCAGGAGAAGCCCCAAAACTTCCCAATCTACTACATTCATTCAGATATGGACTCATTTATATTGTATAATGTTGATATGTGTCCCAAGACTGAGGTCAAGCTCCTAAAAACCACATAAACAAGAAACATAAATAAACAATCTAGTGCTCAAGATCAAAAGATCATTGATATGATTAAAACAACAAACCCAACTAATATATCACATGAATCACAAAAGCCAGACCTACCCACTAAACAAATCTGTAAACCCATTGAAAGAAGCATTGATCAGGAAATCTTCTGGTATTTAGAATTTGATGGGTTAGTGAACAAACTAGGAGCAGGCGCAGGGGTTTGGATACACAATACACAAAATGACCATGCTCTAGGTCATGCATATAGGCTTAACTTCAGATGTACAAACAACGTGGCCGAATATGAAGCCCTTTTGCTAGGTCTCAAACTGATTAGGAGTCTTGGAGTGACCAAAGTTTCCATTTTGGGTGATTCAGATCTAATTATACATCAGATAAAGGGAAGTTTTGTCACAAATGATCTCAAGCTAAGGTCTTATAGGATAGCAGTAACAGACCTACTCAGCAGCTTCTTGGACTTTCAGCTCACCAAAATACCTAGAAGCCATAATTTACATGCTCATAGTTTGGCAACTTTTGCAAGCACCTGTAAACTTCCTTTTGGACCTAACCACCAGTTCACTGCTAAGATTAAACATAGGCCTGCTGTCCCAGATAATGTAGACAATTGGAAGGTATTTGAGAAAGATACACAGATAAATAATTTTTTGACTATGAAAGAAGAATTCTCAAGCTTAAACATAGACACAAGCACTAGGGATGATCAACAACAAATTGATGAACTTGAGACAAATATATCAACTGAAACAACAAATGTGATGTTACATCCAACAACCTTTGACTCTGCTAATGTACAAAAGCTAAAACAAGCAGTTTTTGATGAAATCATTGAAGAAGAATCTGAAGTGATTCAACTAAAGGATAATTTCCTGCCTTCAAGCGTAACTCCTTTAGAAGAAATTTTTGACTCAAATGACATCCCTAAGAAACCAAATATGCAACCCATAAATGCAGAAATTGAGGAGTGTAATAGTGGGACCACTGAAAATCCCAAAATGATAAAGCTTTCTAGAACCTTACCTCTTGACAAGAAATTAGAATATATTGAACTGTTTAAAGAGTTTCAAGATGTGTTTTCCTGGAGTTATGAAGACCTCAAATCCTATGATACTTCAGTCATCCAACACACTATACCCTTGAAAGAAAACTAGAAACCCTTTAAACAGAAGTTGAGGAGAGTGAATCCAGTCCTTCTTCCCCTAATTGAAAAGGAAGTAAAACGAACGTACGAAGCTGGAATCATTGGACCTATAAGATTTTCTGAATGGATTTCAAACCTTGTACCCACAAGAAAGAAAACTGGGGAGATAAGACTTTGTGTTGATCTGAGAAATTTGAATAAAGTCTCTCTCAAAGACCACCACCCCTTGCCAAAAATGGATCACATCTTACAGAGGGTAGTGGGAGCTTCAAGGATCTCACTATTGGATGGTTTCTCAGGATTTAATCAAATTCTAGTTCACCCAGATGATCAGGATAAAACAACTTTTACTACACCTTGGGGAACCTTTAAATATGTCAAAATGCCTTTTGGACTCAAGAATGCAGGAGCCACATTTCAGAGGGCAATGAACATAGCCTTTGCTAAAGAAATCCATGATTTCTTAGTCATATACCTTGATGATCTCACAAATTTCTCAAAATCAGACCAAGAACATTTAAAACATATCAGACAAGTGTTCTTAATTTGCAGAAAGTATGGCATATCTTTGAACCCAAAGAAATCACTATTTGGCCTAGAAGAAGGCAAACTCCTAGGTCATATAATTTCAAAAGATGGCCTAAGAATTGACCCTGATAGGATTCAAGTTATCCTTCAAGTCCCTCATCCAAGAAACATCAAATAATTACAAGCTTTTCTAGGAAAGATTAATTTCCTAAGAAGATTCATTGCCAACTTGGCTGAACTAATAAGACTGTTGAATAACATGATCAAGAAAGATGCCAAAGTCAAATGGACAGTAGAAGCCAAATAGGCTTTTGAGGAAATCAAGATAGCTTTAACAAGAACACCTGTTCTTAGAAGTCCTAAATTTGATAGAGACTTTATAATTTTTTCCTTTGCATCTGAACATACAATTGCTACTGTCTTATTACAAAAGGATGGCTCAGAATGTGAGAAACCTATTGCATTTTTCAGCGCAGCCCTTAGAGATGCCCCACTCAAATATCAGATCATGGAAAAGCAAGCATATTCCCTTGTCAAGGCCATAAAGGATTTTAGAGTTTATATCTTATACTCTCACATAATTGCATATGTTCCCAATGCAGTGGTCAAAGACATTTTAACTCAAGAGGGAATTGAAGGTAAAAGGGGCAAATGGATAGCCAACATTTTGGAATATGACATAGAGATTAAGCCAACAAAACTTATAAAAGGACAAGGGCTGGCTAAGCTAATCACTGAAACCAATTTCCAAGCCCTTGACATCAATGAACTGGATAACGAACAGGAGATGGCGACTCCACAAATCAATAAAGCCTTCTTACAATCACCTTGGTATGCTGACATATGTTTTGTATTGTTAAACCTGCAAGCTCCTCCAGGGTTATCCAGAACCAAAAAGAGATTTCTGAAAATGAAAGCTTCAAAGTTTTGTATCATAGATAATGTATTATTTTGGAGAAATCATGAAGGTATTTTTCTTAACTGCCTAACTTTAGATGAAACTGATAAAGTCCTTAGAGAATTTCATGCAGGAGACTATGGAGGGCACTTATATTGGAAATTAGTTGCTGATAAAATCCTGAGGGCTGGATTTTATTGCCCTCCCTATTTGCTGATCCAAAAAAGTTTGTGATGTCATCTCATAAATGTCAGATCTTTGAAGGAAAGAAAAAGTTGCTGCCTTTACCCCTTAAACCTCTTTCAACTGAAAAACCATTCCAACAATGGGGTTTAGACTTCATTGGGGAAATTCACCCTTCATCCTCTGGCCAGCATAGATGGATTTTAACAGCTACAGATTACTTTACCAAATGGATATAGGCCATAGCTTGTAGACAAGCAAATGACTCAATCATCATGCAATTCATAGAAACCAATATCTTGTCTAGATTTGGCTGCCCAGAGAAGATCATAACAAACAATGCAGCTGCCTTTAAATCCAAAAGAATGATCAGTTTTTGTCATAAATATCATATTACCCTAGGTCATTCCATAGCCTATTACCCTCAAGGCAATGGCCTAGCTGAGTCCTCCAAAATAAGCCTCATCAATATCATCAAAAAGATCTTGGAGGAGGACAAAAAGAATTGGCATAAGAAGCTGGTCAATGCACTATGGGCAGATAGATTGACCACTAAAAGATCTATTGGTACAAGTCCATATGAATTGGTATATGGTCTGGAAGTTGTCTTCCCTTCATCTCTTGGGATCCCTGTGATCAAACTACTGCAGGAAGTACAAGCAGAACCTAATGATATCCAGAGAAGGATCAATCAAAAAATTAACCTACAACATACAAGGGAAGAAGTGTACCATAGAACCCAGGTTCTGCAAGAGAAGCTAAAAAGGCTGTTTGACAAAAGGAGAAAGGCTGAAGACTTTTTCATAGGAAACAAAGTACTAAAATGGGATTCTAGGAGGGAAGACAAAGGGAAACATGGCAAATTTGATTTTCTTTGGAGAGGACCATTTGTGATTCAAGCTGTGCAGGGTAATAACACCTTTTTTCTAAAGAGTCTGGATGGTTCAAATAATGAGGAAGGCCCAGTGAATGGGAGAATGCTCAAGCACTACTATGATCCATGAGCACAACACAATTACATATTGTACATAAATATGTGTATTTTCAGCATTTTTCATTTACAGCAGTTAGATAAAGAAACCATTACAACAAATTTTGAAGAAAGGTCAGCAAATTGTATCAAAGTGTGACATATATGTTGAAAGTTCCACAAGCAAATTTGAGGAAGGTCTAGACAACAGAAAGCCAATGATAAACAGTCATACAAGCCAGCAAGACATAAAGTGGTAATTCTTGCACAAATCAGGTTAAAGGACACTACATACAAACTCATATGATTCAGATCAAAGGTGTCCATGCTAAGGAGGATTCACTGCAGCAAGAATAGAAAAATAAGGCCATCCGGCCTGCTGTTCTTGGCTTTCCACCAAAAAAGGCCATCCCCAAGTGGAGCCACTGTTAGGTTCCTATACCAATAGGTTTCATTTTTCATGATTGACAGTGGAAGGGCTAAATATGTTCATCATTGCAGGTTGCAAAGTTTCCATATTTTGTATACAGACTAGGAAAATTAAAAAATGAAAACAGGGTATGCCTTAAAAGAATAATAAAAAGGCAAGAAAATCAATTGGTCAAAAGAATAGTGAAAATGAACCCCAAATCAAAGACCAGGAAAGTGATGATTCAAAATGCCACTACTATCTTTTTGGCAGCATCACAGTCTACAAATACTACTGCTAATCATACTTGATGGATGGCCCAACAGTTTAATCTGGACCATGCCATGTTTAAATTGCTTGTTGTAGAATAGAGAATGATTCCTACCCAAACAGCTCAAGCTTGGCAGATGACTAGCTAGGTAGAGAAATGAAGGAGCCCAACTACTTAATCTGGGTCCTTGGAAGAAATACGAGTAGATTTAGATAGGAGGGCGGTCAAAAGAAAAAGAGGACAATCATGATTTGCGAATTCAAGTGCACCCAATTCAAGTGAAGAAAAAATGTTAGGATTGCTAGGATGGGTAAGTAGTGTAAGGTTGTAGAAGTAAAAGGGCCATTACCATTTGGCTTATCAAAGTAGAACTCATCCCATTCAGGGTATTGGCACCATGGCAGAGGTTTGATGACATAACAATGGAAGCATGACTAATTTCCCTCTTTTCCCCAAACACCATTTTTTAACATCCTCCCAAGGACCTTGGGATCTGCCCAAAAGTCCTGTTTCACTTCATTCCATAACAAGTACCAAGTCAAACTATGAGTTTACTCAAGGAAAAGAAGCCACATTTCTTGTGTAAAAATCATCATTCTGAATTTAATTCATTTTCCATGTCTAAAGGTTCATCTCATAGCCTTAGCATTTTCCTTACATTTTCACCTCACAAAGTCATATTAACAGCTAATTTTATTATTTATCTCCCTAACATGGTTCCCCTTCCCCAATTCTACAAAAAATATATAAAAATCCCAAAAAATCTATTTAAATACCCTACCCCCTAGCAATATAGCTATAAGGTCACGTCTTGGGGAATACTTAGTGTATCCGGGACTAGTACTAACCCTCCGCTGCCCTAGACTATGGGTTTTAATCAAAACTTTCGGTAAAAATCAATTGTTGTAGTCTCCACCCTCATAAACCCCTTTTTACCCCTCCCACGCTAATACATTTGTTTGTAATGTTTGAAATAAACATGTACAATGGGTGCACATTATAAACTCGTTAACCCTAAGTCTAAACCCAACCCTGCCCACATTTTTTATTAACAACGAGCGGGTCCCGTGTCTTAACTTGCCACTGGGAGCCAGCCGTCCGATCGTCGGCCCCACAGATCCAAAGGTGGGCAGATGATTTCACCAGGAAAGTGGTGGAGGTTTAGCGTCCGGGGGATTGGCGGTTTCACCATCGTACCCTCGCCACGTGTCGCCTTCCTGGGGTGTTTGCAGCCCCCCCCCTATATTGCTTATGACCCAAGGGTGGTGCAGGGAATACCAGAAACCACCCTCTGCCCTATGACGTCACACCCGCGTCACCTATGATGTCGGTGCCCACGTCCCCCGCCACTACTCCACGTCGCCTCCATGTCATCCACCCGCGTCCACGCCCTGCCACCGTGTCACTGCCACGTTGTCATCCTCGTCAGCCGCCATGTCATCCGACCGTACCCGGGACCCACCGATGACGTCATGCTGACATCATCGCCGAAAAGTGCCAAAAGCACCAAAAAGTCCCAATTTCACATAAAACCACCCAAAAGAGTCATTTTGTGTCATTTTCATTGGTCGTTTGGGAGCGCTGTGCATGCAGACTATGTCGTTTTGCTTCCTAAACCTGGAATTCACTCACCCAAGCTACTACCGCCCTCAAATTCGACTCAATTTCTCACTGTTGTACCAGTTCAATGCCCTCGGAGCCGCAAAAGCCAGGTATTTGCCTACAATCAAGCTATTTCACCCCTGTTTCCACCATTGTTATCCTAGTTACCTGCATAAAAGTTTGCAAGCTCCTCACTAGTCCAATTATCTACTTAAAAATTGCCTAAACTCCCTGGTAAAGTTTATGCTCTAACGAAATTGGTAAACCCGTGCCCTACTGCAAAATTCACCATTAACGAGTGATTGTAAAACTTGAGCCTGCCGACAGAAGTTCATACAGCTGTACAGTAATCCCTCCCACTAGAATTTCCTCTGCAAAACTCCAGCTACTTAGCTCAAAAATAGTCTATTTCTCTCTGCAGATTTCCCGACAGTTTATCAATCCAGTAAATAAGTCTGTTGAAACTCTGAAAGTTTTCCTTTCCCATAAATACAAACAGGACTAGTCACTCCCAAGTACAAATTTAGTTTGCAGTCTTCAGCCTTTTCACTAATCCTGATCTCAAGTATTAATCCAGAAAAGGTTTCAACATGGCCACTCCATCAGCTCTAGACGTAGCTCCTATTAATACACCTAAGAAGGAGCTTGAAGCAATGCCTTTAGTGGACAGTGATTTCCTCATTCAGGATTTTGTGGGAGAGAGGAACCACTTGTAGACCTTCTGCCAGCTGAGGAATAGCCACTTAAGAAACAATGACATGTATGGCATCTGGGAGTCAAATTTTCCCATCTATTTCTTGTATTCTGTGAATATCTTTCCTGAAATCATTCACCTCTGTGCTGAGAATTATGACCAAAGCCACAGAGCTGTCAAGTCTCCATCTGGATGCATGCTCTTTCACATTACTCCTGATTCCATCAATCAGATGCTCAACTTCAAATAGACCCAACTGCTCTTCCCTTCTTCCATAAAGCACCTGCTGGATGAAAGCTCCAAGCTCTCTAGCACTGAGATTGCTACAATTGCCAAGACTTTCATGAGAGCAGGCCAACCTACTGGGCCACCTCCTTTCCTGTATGTAAGTTTCAATGAGGTAGGCAAGCTGCTTGTAGACATGATATCCTCTGTGCTGGGTTTCTTAACAAATGAACATATTGATGAAACATTTTTGGTCCTGTTGTCTGCATATAGCCTTGGGAAGCCCCCTGCTATGAAATACAACTATGCCAAGTTCATTGCCAATAAAATACATGACCAACTGCTAAAGTTGGATAGGGAGGCAATATTTAAATATTCATCATACATCTATCACCTGTTCATGTACTATCAGACAGATTGCTTCCAATGCCCTATCAAGAAGCTGGATTCACAGGGTGAGAGGAGGTCTGTTATCTTTTGGTCTTCAGTTTTCCATCAAGTCCAAAACTCTCCTTATTCCTACTATGAGTTCATTGACTGGTTTGTCCATCCAGTCACATGGCTCTTGAAAAGAACTCCTGCCGCCAGATTGTCAAATGACATGCAGAAAATATTACAGTTGTCCAAGAATTACAAAATAGGTGATTGGTATCTATACCAAAATCACACAGTCATCAGAATCTATGGTTGTGAGCTCTGTCCTTACAGGCTCCCAAGATATGTGCCTATGAGATTGTTTGCCTTGGAATACTATAGGCAACTCATCAATTCTAATCTTACACATTTTCATAGTGCCAAGAAGAAAGCCAACCTGAAATTCAAAGACCGTATAGGCCCCTTCATGATGAACAAGAAAGATGGTTGGGAAGAGGCTGATCAAATACTGGGGCAACAACTTAAACTAAAAAGGAGTTTCTAGTGGGTCCCTTATGACCCTAATGGCTTTATCAGTGCTAGAAGAGTCAAATATAGGCTATTAGCCTACAAGCATTGTCCATATCCACAAATTGAACATTTTTCCAACTAAGATGAATGGGTGGTAGGGACAGTAGTTGAGGAATTTACTCAAGAAGAGACAATGGAGCAAACTGTAAAAGATTTAGAAAAAAACTCTTGACTTGGATTCTTTTAAGCAGGTGACATTCAAGCTACCAATCCAAGTCAAAGAAGGCACATCCACTGCCACAGCCGCACAGACTGTCCAGCAGGCATCTACAACAACAACAGCCATAGCAAAAGGAAAAGAAGTGATGGATGCACAACAGGAAACAGAGGCAGAACAGCCCAACACTTCCAAAGATCAGAGTCAAGGGCAAGCCCTTCCACTGCAAACTGAAACATCCCAAATTCCAACCTTGCAATCTCCTCTCAATGAGGAAAGAGGTAGAAAATGGGATAGAGAGGAGCCCACACCTCCACGTGGGTCAACACAGCAACCAGAGGCCAAGAGGCAAAGGATTGACCCTCAGGCTGAAGAAGAAATTAGTGAAGAAATGAGGCAGAGCCAGAGAAAAGAAGGAGAGTCTAGCCAACAGACTACTACGAGCTCATTTCAGCAGGAACAGGGTATGCAGCATAGCACAGAGGTGTCCTCTTCCAGGCAGTAGGGCAAGCAACCAGCTGGAATCAAAGGAACTTTTATGGAAATTAAGGCACAAAATGAACTTTTAAGAGTACAACTTTATGATCAATTCTTAAAGCCATTACCCTCCAAGCAACAAATATTAATGGCAGCTTATGATATAAAGGAGGACAAGATGATTTTTACTCACCTCAAGACTAAAGTTCCAAAGCCAAAATCATCTACAGACTACACAAAGACAAATCTAGAGGTCCTCTCTAAGGACATACACCCCATGGATCAAATTGAACTGCATAAACAAACAGGGGAAATGGTTTATGCTACACTTGCAGACAGGGCCATGCTGGACCATCAGTTAAAAGAATCACTGAAAAATACAAATACACAGTTGGATTTGGAAAGGATGTCTTCCACTGCTAAGAACAACAGCATAAAAACTTTGGAAGACATAATTATTGATTTAGGACATGATCCTAAGGATCCAAAGGGTATGAAGGCCCTTATGAAGAAAAAGGAGGATGACATTACTGCACTCAAAAAGCAGGCAAAGCTACCTACAACCATTCACCCTCAAACAAGAGAACTTGCACAAGAAAAACAGGTAGATGAGACCATGGATCTGCTTCTTAAGATGAATCAGAGAATACTACAGATGGAGGCAGAATTGGAAAAGGCATTGCAAAACAAGAAAGGGGAGTCAACCTCCCAACCCCCTCAAGCATCTACAACTCTTGGCCTTGCTCCTCTAACACAAACAACAGCAGCCCCTCCTTCCATTCCAACACCTACCACATCCACATCAACTACAGAGGCAACAACAACAACAACAACAACACTAGAATCAAGTATGAGCATGGAGGACTTAATGAAAGCTGTCAAGGAGCTTGAAATTCAAGTGACAGAAATAAATGAAGGCAAAGAAAGGCTGGCCAAGCTAGAGGTCAGCTATGACAAGTCTAAAATGACAGTGGCCGAGAAGCAAAGGGAAATAAAAACCTTAGAGACTAGAGTGAAAGCCTTAGAAAAAGAACTGCTTCTGGGCAAAACTCTGGCTGAGATAAAAAAACAGTATGGGCCAAAATTGGCCAATCAATTAATGAACAATGGAGATCAATACAGGCTATACATCAGCAAATTGAATTAATAGGCATAGCTCATATTGAAATACAGAAGGCCAGAACAGCATTGGGAATCATGCCTGAGCAGGCTAACAAGATGATCCATTTCCTAGATACTCACACTAAGGAAGAATTGGCAGTATTGTATATACGCAGTCGAACAGACACTATACCGACAGCCAAGAAAGTGCTAACCTTAAGAAATTTCACACAGACTCTGGAAAGGAAATGTCAAGATACGCAGGCAGAAATAGATGATTTCAGGACAAAGATAACAGCATTGCAAGATAGAGGATTGCCCAGCCTAGTGATTGGTGCTAGACAACTGCTGTGATATGAACAATATATCACCAGGATCAACAATTATGTTGAAAATCAGATTACAGCATCTACCAGTTCCACAGAAGAAGTAGGACCTCCCTCTGGGCAATCTCTGTATGATAAATTGGAGAATTTAGTTTTTATTGAGCATGAGATTAATCATCTGTTTGAAGTGCCTCCAAATTTCTATAGATATACTAAAGCAGATGAGACACTCATAAAGATAAGGAGACATCAGCTACCTCCAACTGATTGGTGGCAAGCAATGCTGGAAGTATTGCCCAGATAAATTTCGGTCTACTCTTCCTTTTGTCAGCTTCATATCTCAGTCACAGTATAGGTCAGCCAAGAATCAAATGCACAGGAACTACAGAATACATCAAGGCAGTGACTCATCAAAGCACTCAAACAACTTGCTCAACAAACACTTATTTAAAAATGCAGCTACAACCAACTTTGTTGATCCAAAATGTCAAAATTTGTCTGACAGAAAGACAACTGCCATATTAATATTAACTGCTATAGTTATTTCTTTCATTTATTTCCGTAAGAGAGTTGGTGATGTAATTTATTACACAATGACTCATTGTTTAGATATTTTCTCTCCTATTTTTGTATATATACCCTCTCATAGAATGTATTGGGGGTCGGTTGTTGTGAAAGTCTCTCAAAAGAGCTGCATTGTATATCTCAGACTTTTGCTAATACAAATTACTGGTGGAGTTCCTGGTTCCTATATTGTCTAAAGGTGGAAATGAAGGACTATGTTATGTTGCAGAATTCCTGTGTCGTTTAATGGAACAATAAGTTATTCTCAACTATGTTTTTGTCTTTCTGTGTATGCAAAAACTCACATATGTTTCATGATCATAGTAACAGGGAAAAAGAATAGCTTAGGACTTGTTTAAATACACCCTATGCTCAATCTCTGTTTCTAATATGTTTTCTTCAGGATTAGCCATGGATATGAATTCTTAATTGCTCATATTTAAACTAATTCTCTCACTGTGAATATTATTTAGGAATTCTTAACTCCTCTTGAACAATACTCCCATTTTCTTCCCTTATTAGCATGGTGAAATATTCTTAACTACCTTTCACTCACTAATTTCATAACTTCATCACCCAATCTTGAAAAATTGTTTCGCAGATGCCTATCTGGCTTTGCAGCAATACTCTTCCCTCAAAAACATACTTCAGCAGTACACAGTCATGAACTCCATTGCCCAATGGCTGAAACTGTTCTGTAATTTATATCCCTGCTTTGTTGAATTCACCAACCAACCAAATCTAAAACAAAATCAGTGCACCATAACTACCCTAAAATCACCCACAAATAACTCTAAATCATAAAGAGGGAGCCCTCTCTGGTTGTAGGCAGGCTAGGACCTATAACTAAAAGACTAGTTAGTGGTTACCTCAGTCATATTCCCTTTAGGAAGTAGGGAACAACCTGAGTGATAACACCACTAGCACGACTTGCAGTGGCTGAAGACTCATCTCCAACATGACTAGCAGAGGTTGAAGATGAAGTGCTAGTGTGACTTGCAGTGACTAGACTTGTGCCCCCAGCATGACTTGCAGTGGCTGAAGACTCATCTCCAACATTACTAGCAGAGGTTGAAGATGAAGTTCTAGAATTATTCTTCTTCTTTGACTTCCTCTTTCTCCTCCTTTTAGATTTCTTGTTACAAGAAGGAGGAGGAGAAGGAATCCTAGATTTCTCTTTGAAAGAAAATGAACAATTAGCACCCATGTGATGCCCTTGAAATAAAGCATTCAACTGAGAAGCTTTAAGAGCATTTGGAATATTTAGAGTGGACTAGAGCCAAACGGCTAGTCCAACATTCAACCCAGGAATATTCAAAGTGGCCATCAAGGGAGTACCATCGTTTGCAAAGAAAGGAAAAGCACAAGGATCCCCTTCTGGAAGGGTACGTTGGTTGGCTTCCACAAGAATATTGGCCATATCTAACTGATTCACAGACCCTTCCCTTATGGGAATGTAGAAATGAATTTTCAAGGAAGATAAACACACAATCAAGACCGTTGCCCTTGAGGAGGAAACTCCACAACTTCCGAAAGAATGACCAAAAGCCTTTCAAGAGCGGCAAAGTGGTAAGTCAGTCACTCAGAATATCAAATCCAAAAATGACGAGACAAAAATACCTAAAGCCAAGTATATACGAGGAGCAAAGTGTACTCACTATAAAGTCCCTAAAAGAAGTCAGCCAGTCAAACAACATCCAAGTATTTCCGCTCTGGGTGATGAGGGCCTATTGTGGCCACCAACAACCCCCCTCGTTGTTTGATATCAGCAAAAACACCAATCAAATGGTGACCCTTAATAAAAAATCCAAAAAAAGATTTTATGAAAATTTTTGTATTCAACTCCTTAAAATTGTATCGCATCGCGAGAAGAGAATGAAACATTTTCTTATGAGCATAATAAATAGCAAATAAGTGACGTGAAATTCATCGTATCACATTCATTATGAAGCGCTCTTAAATGAAAAAACTTAAGAAATCTCTGACGGCCGATATGCGATGTCGCATATCGCAACATCGCATAAGCAGCACACAATGATTGAATGACCAAACACGATCTACGATCTGCAATAAATGTGGTTTGCGAAAATTCGCGATCATGATTTTCTGCGATGACACATCTTGACGACGTGATCTGCAATGTTGCGATGCGAGTCGCAGAAATCACCCATCGCGAATTTTCCTCGGCGTAGTATTCAAGGAAAGCTGTCCGTAAACCAAAATTGGGCGCGCACATTAAAAGAAATTAATGAATATACGCCAAAGTATTTAGGAAGGATAGTTTTGTGTTTTTCAAAGAGTCAGTTCGCTATGGGTGTCATGATTATGCATTCATAAGAGCTTAAAGCTTTCATGTCAATCTTTATTATCATTACTCTTTTCCTTTGCGTAAACTGTAAGACAGGAAATAACATGAAACAATGTGCAGCAAACATCTAAGGAAAAGGGGAAAGCGTCAATGCTCGGAGAACAGAGAAGAGATCCCTTCAGAAATGGATGCCGCATGCGGCAGGACCACAGATTCCAGAGTATCACTCAACAGATGCTGATGTCAATAGGCCATCCAAAGCTCATAGCCAAAGGCGCATAAAAGCAACATGTTTACAAAAGACCCTGAAGCTTTTGCCTGGTAAAGCAAAAAAGAAAAAAAGGCGCTAAAGAAGGAAAACGCACTAGAAAATCCCGGAACAAAGAACGAAGGCAGTTTTTCGATGCAAAAAATTGTTCAGAGAGTAAATTCCCTAACTTGTTCAGTCATTCGCAAGCCAAAAACCGAAATAGCAAAAGCAAAATCAGTTTGAGAGAAATTTGAGTTATTACCAAGTATACACGCAGTGAATACACCCAGCCAGAAGAATATTCTCAAAAATATCTTCTAGTTTGCCAGAAAGTGTTGCCAACACTTGTTATTTCTATTTTCATAGCTCAAACGAAAGCGGAAGGCGACTAGCCGACTCTTCCCAGGTGAATGTTGCATGCTTGCAGCACTAAGGAGAAAATACAGAAATGGTTCGGAATTAGATTCAATTTTTAGAAATAGTTTTGCTTTATCAAAAGGGCAGTCATTTAAAACCATATCCTAAATTTATGTAATTAAGTTAATTAGTTAGCAGTATTTAAACCCTTCTCAAGCATTTAGAGAAGGGTCCAGAAATTTGTCAAAAACTTGTCCTCGGAACATTCACTTCTGCACCCTCAGAGGAGGTTTTTATGAATGGATGGATCGAGATTCATTAATGTTTGCATTTGATGTCTGCTACTGATGTCGCACTTTTGTACTCTTAGTAGATGTTAGAAAAAGTAGAGATAAATCGTTTTTGCTTGAAGCTTATGAGTAGGATTAGTCATAAATGGTACTTTTATCTATTGGCCATTTTTTCTTATATTCTTGAAGTGATATATAGTTTTCAGTTGTTTAAATGTTATTGCATGAATGTATGAGTTACCATTTGGCACTTCTGTACGGTGGAGCCATTTATTTATGTCTGATATATGAATAACTTATTATGTGATATGTTGTTCACAACTATTTTGCCTAACTTCTTATGCAAAGTGGTTTATCTTAATTGATTTCTATTCTTATAATAGCTGAATTATCTTTATTACTAGTTATTGTTTGAAATCTCTTTAGATTGCATAATAGAAAAAATACACCCCGGGTTAGCGTAGATTAGATGTGTTGTTTCTCATTAGATTACAATAGCATAGAGTTAGTTTAAATTAGCTTTAACTATTCTTAGTTCAGCAACATCCAACTCTGCACACACACACATACACCCTTAGATTGGGAAACTAGTCCCATTATCCCCAGTCGGACCCGCTATACCAAATGGATAAGGAGCTACCAACCAAGGTCCCGACCGGGTGGGTATCCCCCTTGTTGTCGACCCGATTTTCGGGGCTTCAACATATTTGGCACTAGAAGGAGGGCCGCGAACTATGAATGACACCTAAATCAAAATCTAAATATCATTCTAAGAGTAAATCACCCTCATCAACTCCCTCGACTTCCCCAGTATGTTTACATCCAGATTCAGAAGTCGCTCGAGTATTAACTACTACTACATACCCTAATATTTCAGACCAATCTACCATTGAACCCCCTGAAGTTCAAACTCTGATTTGCAAACTCTAGGGATTTTCTATTTTTACACTGAAGTCTGATAAATCTCAAAGCAGCGTGACTTCGCAGTACAATCCTGCTCACCCCCTGACCAGATTAAACAGCGAAAAATTTGACATCCAGCCAACTAAATTCCCTCTCCCTACCACGAAAAGAGCAAGGAGAACACCAAAAGAGTCTGACAATGAGACTCTTTCATCTACATCGTCGATTTCAACTCCCTCACCGTGAAGTCAGCCACCCACATCTTCATTCCAAACCACTCATCCATCTTCCACAAATCCTCTTCTTCAATCATCTAAGATCATAATATCTTCGTCTTCCCAACCTCAGGGATCATCCTCTGCACTTTCATTTACCAGTAGCTCAACGATGGCCCAGTCTCCATGGAACAATCCTGGGGAAGTTTTAATGCCTCCACCCCTGAGCCAAATACCGGCCCATCCTGAGAAATGGCTACCCAAATTCATTCCAGAAGCAGGCATGCTAGCTGAAGATCACATTAACAATTTCATGCTTTCTGTCAATCTCAACGGAGTTACCAACGAGGACGCTGTTGTCCAGCTTTTTCCCTATACAATGCAAGGAACAACCGGGTCATGGTAATTTTCATTACCCTCTGGGTCTATCACAAGTTGGGACATTTTTCAAAGTCAATTCCTCACCAAGTTTGGTGATGACAGATCAACGACAACGTTAATCAGTGACCTATCCAATCTTAAAGCCGAGGCTAGAGAACCCATCAAAGATTTCAATTTACGGTTCAATAAAATCCTCAACAAAAGTCCCACTACTTCCCAACCCAGCGAAGAAGTACAATGTGAATGGTATATTACGGCCTTACCATCAAACTTAGCAATCTTCGTGGATAGGGAAAATAAAACAACTTTAGTTGAAAACCTGATAGAGGCGATAGCAGTAGACAAACGTGTAGTAGCCCTGGAAAGGAGATCTGCGATAGAGGAACAAAAATCTAAACAAGTCACCTTCAAGGAAGACCCCAAGAAGAAACAAACGAAAAATCCTTTCGATTTGGAAGGATTGCAAAAAGTATTAAAGACCATGTCCAATGAGATGATTCACATGAAAAAATAGGTAGCAGAAACTTCTTCAAAAAAGCCCTACAGAGCTTTTAAAAGAGGCCCTTCAATGGATGTGAAACCACCCAACGCTATCTCAAATGTCAAATCCGAAGAAAAGGAAGAAGAAGAGAGTACCGCTGAAGGGCACACCGATGACGAAGAAGTTGTGGAACTACAAGGAATTTGGGATTTCATCTTCCCACAAGAAGAAGATCAAGAAGCGTTTCTGGTTAGCACACGAAGCAAAAATCAACTTGATCCTCCCCAAAGTACCCCTAAGCAGAAGGGCGCAAGCACTGCAGCAAAAGATAAAGTCGCAACAAAGAAAACGACCACTAAAGCGACTCAATCTAGCCCAGTCCAACCAGATCAAACACCTCCATCAAGAACACTGATAGTGTAAGATGAAATGGAATACAATATTATTGATGACATGAAAAAGACTAGAGCTAATATCACTCTTTATGAATTGAGCAAATTGAAACATCAACAGAAGATAATGATGAAAGAATTACATGCCGTGCCTACTACATCTTTGCCTACAGTTGTAGCTTCCCACAACATGGGAAGACCTCCAACCAACACGATCAATAAGATTGATCCAAATGACACCGCCTTGATTGGAGGAAGATCAATATCTCACACTCTCCCTTTTCTTCTCACTTATGAAATTTTCAATAAAAATGTGCACAATTGTTTGGTAGATTCTGGGGCTTCAACGAATATTTTACCTAGATCAATATGTGCCAAGTTGATTGTTCAACCACAAAAATCTGCAGTGCGCATAGTTCATCTTGATCGATCTCAAGTCGAAGTGATTGGTGAACTTAATCAAGTGACCATAACATTGTCGTCTAACCCGAAGGTATGTCAGGATATTGGCATTCTAGTAGCTAATATCCCAGAATTCTATGGCTTAATTCTTAGCAGGGATTGGTCTGAAAAACTCCATGGATACTTCTCAACTGACTGGTCACACATGTGGTTACCCTACAATGGTAAACCGAGTCAAATAAAGGTTGAACGAGAGTTACACAAGAAGTACATAGTAACAGAATTGGAGGGAGAAAATGAAGCAATAGCATATAACAATAGCATCATAGGAAATTACTCGGTAGATTCTTTCCTTGGCAATTTCAATGCTCATACATCACCTTACTTAGAAAATTCAGTTTTGTCCCAAGTCAAAATTTTTTCCCAAACTGATAATTCAAAGTGTGTTAATTTTGTAGATAAGCCTATAAATACATCTTTGTTTTGGAAATTGTATTTTGATGGCTCTAAATCTAACAAAGGATCAGGAGCAGGATGCGTTCTGGTTAGTCCAAAAGGAAATAAGACCATGCTTACGTGCAGACTTGAATTCGATTGCACAAACAATATAGCGGAATATGAAGCCTTAGTGCAAGGCCTATACAAAGCAATCGGGTTGAATGTCAAGAATATTCAAGTCTTCGGAGACTCTGAGATTGTCGTCAAACAGGTACGTAACACCATACATAGCCTATCAAGTCATTTGAAACACTATCAATCTTTAGTACAAGATTTGACTGAGAATTTCATAGCATTCAATATTTCGTCAATCCCAAGACTCCAAAACATGAGCACAGACCTTTTAGCTAACGTAGCGTCTAGACTTATTCCCTCCGAAGATTTTAGTCTAGATAGATTCTCAATAGAATTAATCTTTAGACCGTCCATCCCTGACAGCATTACAAACTGGAGAGTATTCAATGACGACCCTGATATTGTAAATTTCCTCACTTTTGAAGGATCCTACTCCAATCAAATAATTGATGAAGACCATCACGATCGACAAATACAACAAGATAGCACTAATAATGCTATACCTAATTCGGTGAGTTGCAAGGCTTATACGATTTGAAAAGTTGGTTTAAAAGGTATACCAATTCTAAGCTCTACAGTTCGACTCTGAACTACGAATTAGTAAGCTTGGGAACTGATGATAAACCACAAAACTTTAATCTAGGCCACGGCCTAGCCCCTGAAGAAAAACTAGCATATATTCATCTTTTGAGACAATACAAAAATGTTTTTGCCTGGAATTACGATGAGCTGAAGACATACGACACTTCTATCATTCAACATACTATCCATATGATTGACAACGAAAAACCTGTCTAACAAAAACTCAGAAAAATCCACCCCAATTTAGAAAACCAGATAAAAACCGAGCTAAATAAGTTATTAAAAGCCAGAATAATTTTCCCCGTCAGACATTCCAAATGGGTCTCCAATATGGTACCCGTTATAAAGAAAAACAGAGATATTAGAATCTGCATCGATTTTCGGAATCTCAACAAAGCCTGTCAAAAAGACAATTTTCCCCTCCCGTCTATGGAGCAGATATTACAGGCAGTAGCAGGCTCAGAACTAATGTCTTTTTTGGATGGATTTTCAGGATACAATCAAGTTTTGGTAGATCCCGATGATCAGTTAAAAACCACATTCCGAACTAAATGGGGCACATACGCATATCGGAAGATGCCATTTGGTTTGATCAATGTTGGCGCTACATTTTAGAGAGCCATGAACATCGCATTCAAGGGTTTAGTCAATAAATCTGTAGTAATTTATTTGGATTATATAATGGTGTACTCCAAGAAGCGAAGCGACCATCTCAAAGACTTGAAACAAATATTTCAACGATGTTTAAGGTATGGGATTTCACTTAACCCAAAGAAATATTTTTTCGCATTAAGTGAAGGAAAACTTCTAGGATTCATAATGTCAAAATCTGGTATTCACATTGAGCTTGACAGAATCAAAGAAATTTATGAAATATCCCTACCTCATAATAAAAAATCCATGCAATCTTTCCTTGGTCAAATCAATTTTGTGAAGAGATTTGTCCCAGATCTTTCATGAATTGTTTCTCCTTTGCAAACCATGATAAAAAGAATTCAAATTTTAAATGGGGTCAAGATGAGCATGAAGCATTCAACCTGATCAAACAAGCCATCATTAATGCTCCATCTTTAGCGACCCCAAATTTTTCAAAATCTTTTATCTTATACACATTCGCCTCAGAGAAATCATATGCCGCGATTCTAACTCAAGCAAATCAAGAGAAAGCGGAAGCTCCAATCGCATTTTTCAGCTCGAATCTACAAGGTGCTAAACTCAACTATTCAGACGTGGAGAAACAGGCATATGCTATTTTCAAAGCGGTCAAATATTTTGGACCTTTATTACTTACAACCCATACCAAGGTCATAGTACCCTTTCCAGTAGTAAGAAACCTTCTAATACAGAAGGATGTGGGTGAAAAAGGAGCAAATTGGATCATTGCTTTACAAGAATACGACCTTGAGATCAAACCAGCAAGCATTGTGAGAGGTTAAGGCTTCTGCAAAATGTTTCTTGGAGCATCACAAATTCCTAAAAATTCATCTAAAAAGGTACAAATGTATGAGGTAAGCCTAAACGATGCAGAATCATTATATGCTGACATCATTTATTATCTTAAGAATGGGTATGCTCCAGCACACCTGGATCACACCAAGAAAAGAGCTCTGAGATTGAAAGCTAAACAATATCAGCTCATAAATGATGTTCTATTTAAAAGGAATTACGATTCTGTGCTTCTTAGGTGTCTTGAGAAAACTGAAGCCAAAAAGGTTTTGCAGGAACTCCATGATGGACCCGCAGGCAGACACTATGCTGGAAATGCTACTGCACATAAGATCTTACGTGCAGGATATTGTTGGCCCACATTGTTCAAAGACTCACACAGTTACGTGAGGAAATGCCAAGTCTACCAAACTACTACAGGGAGAAAAAAGAAACCGTCCATGCCACTACAGCCGGTAAACATCGAGCAACCATTTAGTCAGTGGGGCTTGGACAAAATAGGTGAGATCGTTCCTCACTTTTCTAAGTAACATAGATACATCCTCACGGCAACATATTATTTTCTTAAATGGGTAGAAGCAATTCCTCTCAAGACAGCTAATTCTGAAAACATCATTGAATTCATATATTAATTTATAATCACTAGGTTTGGATTGCCGATGGCTTTAATGTTTGATAATGCCTCGTAATTTTCTGGGAATGCAATGACTGATTTTGCACTTAAAAGAGGGTTCAAATTGAAATATTCGGCCAACTACTATCCGCAAGGTAATGAATTAGCTGAGTCAACAAATAAAAACCTAATCAAGATTATTAAAAGAACAGTTGACCAGAACCAGAAAAATTGGCACAAAACTTTGGTAAATGCTTTATGGGCAAATAGAATAATGAAGAAAGCTTCAATTGGCACTTCTCCCTTTAATTTAGTTTATGGGAAGGAGGTAGTTCTTCCAACCCACTTAGTGATCCCCTCCTTGTCTTTAGTGCAATACATCGATGAAGTATCTACTTCCTCCTTACAATTAAGACAAATGGAAATAATTAAATTAGAAGAACGATGAGAACAAGCTAAGAAAACCCATGCTCGTCACCAAGCGCTAATAAAATCCTCTTTTGATTCAAGCATAATGACCAGGAAATTTTTTTAGATGGGAGATCTAGTTTTGAAATGGGATAAGGCTCATGAAGAAAAGGGAAAACATACAAAATTTCAGAAGATGTGGCTTGGTCCTTTTCAGATTGTAGAATTCGTAGGCCCATCAACATTTGTGTTGCGGGAATTAGCAGGTAGAAAGGATTCTTTGCCTGTTAATGGACAAATCCTTAAAATATATTGTCCATAGAAGATTACTCTTCTATTTTGTAGGATAGTTTTAGTTTTTTTTTCTCTTTCTTAGAAATAAAACGAGTTGTGGATGGTTACTACAGGGGTTCACAAAAAAAGACACCAATTCTCTATCAAATTTTTATTTTTTCACTTGTACAAATAGTAAAATTTTTCAAAAAATATGATCTTTATTATTGACAGATAGAGTTAAGTTTAGCCTAGATATGATACTAGTTTCAACTTCAAAAAATTTGATGAAAGCAACCTTTGGCAAAAAATTGTTTTATATCAGCACAATGAAAGGTATCAATAACAAAATAAATATTCTCTGTAAAACTGTTGTTTTCAAACTATATTATTGTCGTCAAGAGATTTCTTAAGGAAAAACAATGATTTCCTCCCTGCTAAAGAAAATCGCAGCATTCAGAGGAACAATCCCAGAAAACACTATATCTCAATGAATAAGAGGTCTCATCACGAGCCGGCTTATCATGATCACAGATATTATAACTTGCTGACTTTGCCAATACTGTCCACCAAAACAGGGAAATGACTCAAGATTGTTGCAATCAAAAGGCAAGGGGTCTCATCACGAGCCAGCTTGTTCAGCAAAAGTGTAAATCAAGTGAATAGAAAGAGGTTGAAACAAAATATCATTGATAGGATTAAGCATAATGTACTCTATCTGTCCATAACAAAATTTAGACTTATGAAATTTTTTCTGCTTTGGAAGTTAAAATTCAATAGAAAAGCAGAGATAACTGGTTCTTCCCAGTGAATCGCCATTGTTGTGGCCACCAACAACCCCCTTCTTTTTTGATATTAGCAAAAACACCAAGCAAATGGGGACCCTTAATAAAAAATCCAAAAAAACATTTTCTGAAAAATTTTGTATTCAACTCCTTAAAACTGTATCGCATCACGACAAGAGAATGAAATGTTTTCTTATGAGCATAATAAACTGCAAAGAAGCGACACAAAATTCATCGCATCGCATTCATTATGAAGCGCTCTTAAATGAAAAAACTTAAGAAATCTTCGACGGCCGATATGCGACGTCGCATATCACAACATCGCATAAGCAGCACACAATGATTGAATGACTAAACGCGATCTGCGATCTGCGTTGCTGCGATCTGCGATAAATGCGGTTTGCGAAAATTCATGATCGTGATTTTCTGCGATGACACATCTTGACGACGCGATCTGCGATGCTACGATGCGAGTCGCAGAAATAACCCATCGCAAATTTTCCTTGGCGCAGTATTCAAGGAAAGCTGTCCGTAAACCAAAATTGGGCACGCGCCTTAAAAGAAATTAATGATTGTACACCAAAGTATTCAGGAAGGACAATTTTGTGTTTTTCGAAGAGTCAGTTCGCTATGGGTGTCATGATTATGCATTCATAAGAGCTTAAAGCTTTCATGTCAATCTTTATTATCATTAATCTTTTCCTTTACGTAAACTGTAAGACAGGAAATAACATGAAGCAATGTGCAAGAAACATCTAAGGAAAAGGGGAAAGTGTCAATGCTCGGAGAACAGAGAAGAGATCCCTTCAGAAACATATGCTGCATGCGACAGGACCACAGATTCCAGAGTATCACTCAACAGATGTTGATGTCATTAGGCCATCCAAAGCTCAAAGTCAAAGGCGCACAAAAGCAGCATGTTTACAAAATACCCTGAAGCTTATGCCCGGTAAAGCAAAAAAGAAAAAAAGGCGCTAAAGATGGAAAACACACTAGAAAATCCTGGAACAAAGAATGGAGGCAGTTTTTGATGCAAAAAATTGTTTAGAGAGTAAAGTCCCAAACTTGTTCAGTCATTCGCAAGGTCAGAAACCGAAATAGCAAAAGAAGAATCAGTTTGAGAGAAATTTGAGTTATTACCAAGTATACACGCAGTGAATACACCCACCCAGAAGAAGATTCTCGAATATCTTCTAGTTTGCCAGAAAGTGGTGCCAGCGCTTGTTATTTCTATTTTCATAGCTCAAACTAAAGCGGAAGGTGACCAACCGACTCTTCCCAAGCGAATGTTGCATGCTTGTAGGAAGAAGGAGCAAATGCAGAAATGGTTCGGAATTAGATTCAATTTTTAGAAATAGTTTTGCTTTATCAAAAGGGTTGTCATTTAAAACCGTATCCTAAATTTATGTAATTAAGTTAATTAGTTAGCAATATTTAAACCCTTCTCAAGCATTTAGAGAAGGGTCCAGAAATTTGTCAAAAACTTGTCCTCGGAGCATGCACTTCTGCACCCTCAGAGGAGGTTTTGATGAATGGATGGATCGAGATTTATTAATGTTTGCATTTGATGTCTACTACTAATGTTGCACTTTTGTACTCTTAGTAGATGTTAGAACAAGTAGAGATAAATCGTTTTTGCTTGAAGCTTATGAGTAGGATTATTCATAAATGGTACTTTTATCTCTTGGCCATTTCTGCTTAAATTCTTGAAGTGATATACAGTTTTCAGTTGTTTATATGTTATTGCATGAATGTATGAGTTACCATTTAGCACTTCTGTACGGTGGAGCCATTTATTTATGTCTGATATATGAATAACTTATTATGCGATATGCTGTTCACAACTGTTTTGCCTAACTTCTTATGCAAAGTGGTTTATCTTAATTGATTTCTATTCTTATAATAGCTTAATGATCTTTACTACCAGTTATTGTTTGAAATCTCTTTAGATCGCATAATAGAAGAAATACACCCCGGGTTAGCGTAGATTAGATGTGTTGTTTCTCATTAGATTACAATAGCATAGAGTTAGTTTAAAAGCTTGAATTAAATTAGCTTTAAGTATTCTTAGATCAGCAACATCCAACTCTGCACACACACATACACCCTTATATTGGGAAACTGGTCCCATTATCCCTGGTCGGACCCGCTATACCAAACGGATAAGGAGATGCCAACCAAGGTCTGGACCGGGTGGGTATCCCTCTTGTTCTCGACCCGATTTTCGGGGCTACAACAGGGCTGGACACCAAAATACAAGAAAGTGGAGTAAGGGGCCTTTCGAAGATAGTTTGGGATAATGACAGCCCAGTTCTATCAGCGAATGTAACAGAGGAAGTTACACTGACCTCGTAACAAGAGCCTGCGCCAGTGTAAGCCCCCAAGCTTCGCAAGGGTTCCCTCCTGTAGTACCGTTGAGAGTGATGCAATGTCGACCTCAGGTGCCACGGGATTCCCCTCTGCAGCCACCTATGTAGATCCCTAGGTGTAGCAACTATGGATACCAACTCATTTTAGAAGCTAGGTGGAACAACCGTGAGGTAAGATCGGACAAGTAGGAGAGTGGGTATCTCTCTTCCCTGTCTTCAAAAACCCTCGTGCTTAACTCCCAAATCTGGAGCTTTCCTGGTCTTCCTCACACTATTGGATTTGTACTCTCTATTCAGACTCCTATGTTGGACAGTTTAAACGGCCTTGGAGAGTTAACTCTCCACTTGCCTAATCCAAGGCCCTAAAATCCTAAAACTTGTTGGTGTATGTAACTTAAAAGAAAATTTTTTAGTGAATTTTAGTTAGCGCTTGATTTTAAAATAGGTTGTTCTTTAAGTCAGGGGATGATGGAAGTGAAACTAGTGGTGTTTGTATGACTCAACCAAAAACCAAAGAAAAAGTAACTACATGAATGCAATCATTTTTCTTTCGATGAAGAGAGTACTCTACATGGGTTGTAGGAAACACTTAGAAAGCGAAAAGTTTTTTTTTTCTCTTTTCTTTTCTTGTAACACACTTCACACACACAAAAACCAAAAGAATTGCTAATGCTTTAACGATGCAAACTAATGCAAAGTATAGTGAAGATGCGAGAATTCAAGATTTCTCTAAAGCAAGAAATGAAAGTAACTTGTTTATCAATTTTTAATTTGCCACTTAAAATGTCTATATGGAATATGAGATGATACCATTCATTTCGTCTAAACACTAAAAACCAGTTTCAAGACAAACATAAAGCACTTTCATTCACTAAAAGGAAACCAAATGAAAAACAAGTTCAAGAAAGCAAAACGAAGTTTTTCAAAAAGTTTTCTTCAAAGCAACAACAAAAGAGTCTTGTCAAAAATGTGCTCAACAAAACTGAAACTTTGCGATTGAAACAATAAGCAACAAACACTTTTTCAAGTTGATACCATACAATGGATGAAAAATCAACAAAAATAAATGTGTTTAAAGATGCTCTTTAATAATCGAAAGAAACAATGAAAGCTTTGGTAACAAAGACCAAAAAGAATCAAAAAGACAATTTCAAGAAAGTATCAATCGACAACTTTCATGAAACAAAGAAGTGGATGGTCACAAAAAGCGGTTTTGTCAAGAAAACAAAAAGTCACCAAAAGAAAAATTCAACACAAAGATTGATACCAATCTTTCTATTCCAACAAGAAATATTGGGTGATTTTATAAAAAACGATGACGCTTGCAAAAACAGAACAAGACCAATACTCCTTACAATCAGAGAGAAATTGAAGTAAGATGCTTGCTGTAAAATAAACAACTGATACTAAAAAATTGACTGTTTCAAACTAAATCAAACCACGAGACGAACCTTCAGAGACTCAAAAATTTATAAATCTTAAAAATTGCAAGATATACGTGACTATACTTTTGTACAGATTGTGTATATACACGACTGTGCCTAACGAAAGCTGCATATACGTGGGTTTACTTCAGGAAACAAGCGTACGTATGCCTGTGTAACTAAGGAAAACAACATATATGAAAGATTTCAATAAAAACAAAAAACAAACTGAAGAAACTGACAGAACATAGAATTCAAGAATAGACCAGACAGTAACAACAAACCAACAAGCAACTGAGCCCTGATTGGCTTGACAAACACCCAAACTAGGAACAACAAGAGTCCTTTCCCCAGTGGAGTCGCCAAGTCTGTTGAGGGATTTGCTCCCCTAGGGCTTTTGGGTGGAAACCCTAGCAGACTAAAAGTTGTCTAAACAGAGAAACACACATTCAGATAGCCATTATGCTATTAAAAGTAAATTCTAAAGTAAGAGGGTCATACCTCAGGTCCTACGTTCGAGAAGTTCCTCAAGGGTCCAAACCCTTCTTCAAGTCCCTTTCGCTCCTTTGTCCTGCAAAACAACCAATTCCAAATAATACAACAGTATATGGATACAGACTTATAAAGGAACCATCTTTATGTTATAAAAGAAGGAAGTTAGTTATAAACTTTAAACAACCATTCACATATGAAATTCAAACATGAACATCATAAACATAAAGAAGAAGCATATCAGGAATCAAGACGTGTTTCTTTATTATAGACAAATAGAATGTACAAAAGGAGTAATATCACCTGAGTAACCTTTCACAAGCTCCAAGAAAAGCTTCCTTCCAGATCCATCCAGCCTCGAGCCTTTCACATATCTCCTTCCAAGACTCACTCCACGATGTCATAACTAGTGGATGAACATCAACTCACAAGGAAACAAGGGTTTCCTGTATAAATTGGGGAAGTGGAGAAGGTACAAGGGTCTTCAGACCTGGTTAGGGGAAAAATCTCAGTATAATAACCTTTCTCTCTCTTCTCTCCTCCCTTAGGCCTTCGTTTTGATGTGTTTTTATACCCTTCCCAAAGTAGTTTTTTACTTGGGAGTTGGTTGGGAACAGTTGGGTCATGGGCACTAACAGGTGATCAACAGGTAAAACCCGCGATCTCTGCCCGAAAATAAGGAGTTTTATATTTTTTTAAGTTTTTTAATACATATACGCGGGTTGGGTATATGCCTACCCACGTATACACGTGTTTAACTCAGGGAAATGTTGCGTACAAGGAATAAAACATTGTTTTTTAAATTTGGGACCAGGTCTAGACAGAGGGGTTTCCCTAGGCCATGAGTGCAACATCACAAACCATAATAGTGAGATTTGGAGCTATAACAGACACATAGTTTTGCTATGTCATGAAGTGGAGGTTGACAAATGTCTCCCTTCCCCATCATGTTTAAAATATCTGTCCATTCATCTCTAATGGCTTTCAATAAAAGGGCTTTCAAAGTTTCCTCATCTAAGTTAATCATTTTTTCTCTCTTTAAATTGTATTGAAATATTTCAAGTAAATCCTCCAAGTTTTCATCTTCTTTTTGCATCATTTTAAATACCTCATACTTATGATTAGTGGTTATACAATAATCTAGGTATCTATCCAAAAATGTTTTTTCATATCATTCCAAGTTCTAATAGATTGGGTGACTAATCCCATGAACCATTTCAAAGAAGCTCCCTTGAATGTTGAAGGAAATAGTTCGAGTTTTTGAGAGTCTTCCATATAATCATAGGTTCGGCACATGACTTCAAACTCAAACAAAAATGTTTTAGGATCCTCACTTCACAATCCATAAAATTTGGGGAGGACATATGGTGAGATGTTTTTCATCATTGTGTAAGTTTCCTCATCAACTATAGGGAATCCAAATGAGTTATCTCTTTCCCTATTTCTTCCATTATTACCTCCACCTCCACCATTGTTGCCTCCATTATTTCCTCCTCCTCTACCTCTACCCTCAAATCCATTTACTACTTCCTCCGTCATGATAGTTTCCTCAGAGTCTTTTCGTTCTTCTATCAATGGTGGATGAGAGAGAGTTTCTTTCTTTTATTCTTGAAGTGATTCTACTTCTTTGATTACAATATGCTCTCTTGTAGAAGTGAAGAAAGGGTCTTCTCCTAGATGAGATTTGTTAGATAGTGTAGGAGAATCCTCTAATTCAGTTGCTGCTCTTTGAATTCTAGGAATGTTAAGGCTAGGAGTAGATGGTGGTGAATCTTGTCTATGCCTTAAAGAAGCCGAAGTTGTGAAAATCGAACTCTTGGCTCTACATATAAACATTCCCCTAGAATATCTTGCTCTATGCATGTCATTTTTTATTTTTATTTTTCTCCTCAAGTTGGGCTAATCATTCTCCTTCTAATCTTCCAGATCACACTAGGTGCAATAAGAGAGCATACTCAAGAAATTGTTGAACCAATAACTCTCTTTTCTGATCCTCCAAATCACACTAGGTGCAAGAGGAGAGAATACTTCAAGAAGTTATCAATTTTTTGCTTCCTTTTATTGTTTTTTTTTTAAGAAATTGGCTACCTAGTTACACTTCCCCAGAAACAACACCAAAATGTTTGGTCAAGTTAGTGTGTCCTAAATTGCTACATTAATTATCAATTTGGGATTCGTAAGCTGATGAAGTGTGGTGCACTATATGTGCAAGATAACCTATTTCTTACTTTTGTAGTTTCTGATTTTTATGTTGTTTTGGGGTTTTTATCTTTGTTTATGGAATTCCTATTCCTAAGTTTCTAGAAGGCAAGTATGGTTATAAGTTTTAAGGAAATTATGTCCTTTTTAAGGGTTCCAAAAACTTAACACTTCAGAAGGTCTTAGAAGATACTAGCACAAAATAATACTTAAATCTAGAATGAAAAATATATTGCTATTTAAAACAAGTAATTAATGAACGATTGATTATGAAACTATCCTCTCTGCTGCTGTCTAAATACAGAAAAATGATTTAAGCTACTATACTCAAGGAAATCAAAGAGTGGAAAGAAAGTAAAACTAAAATTAAATTACATCATTCATATTTTGATCCCTCACCAGTTAGTCTAGCTATGGCTTTCGAAGGTAACCGTCAATGAAATGAGCAATCCAATATCTAATTGCAAAAACGTAAACTAAAATCAAATCACAGCATTCATATTTCAATACCTCGCTAGTTAGTCTAGCTATGGCTTTCGGAGGTAACCGTCAATGAAATGAACAATCCAATTATCTAATTGCAGAAAAGTAAACTAAAATCAAATCACAACATTCATATTTTAATCCGTCGCCAGTTAGTTTAGCTATGGCTTTCGGAAGTAACTGTCAATGAAATGAGTGATCCAATTATCTAATTGCAGAAAATTAAACTAAAATCAAATCACAACATTCATATTTCAATCCTTCGCCAGTTAGTCAAGCTATGGATTTCGGAGGTAACTGTCAATGAAATGAGTGAGTTGATTTCTAAACTAACTTACCAAATCAAATGAACAAGACTAAAATCAACAAAACAGAACTTAAAAGAAACTAAGAAAAGCAAAGTCATCAGAGGATTAATTACATATCACTAGTTATTGTGAAATTTTTATACAAATGCTCGGGCTACCTACTCTATCCTGAAACATGCACACACTGATCAGCGTTATACAAAGCTTGTAAACTCATGGACAGAAGTGAAATGTTTGAAATATATATACAAGTGAATAACTATAAAACATGTGCAATAAAAACAAACAAATGATATATAAATTCTATACATCAACAATGGAAGCAAAACCTCAGTGTGCATGGGTCCTCTCCACAACCTTGGCCAATAGGCTATCAATCCAAAATCACATTTACACAAGCATGTAAAACATAGTCTTCTTATATATATCACAAAACATAGTTAGGGCAATAAACTAGTGTCACGACACAGTGAGTTCTTAACAACAAAATTACATTCAAAAGACTAGCTATTATGCATATAGGAATGTGTTATTTATAACAAAGGTTTCATAACTGTTTTTCTGTAAAACTATGTGAACAGAGGACACGTGAAAAAAAACATCCATGGATTTAGCAACATGGTCACCGAGATTATGCAATCTATTGAAAGCGGTTGTTGGATCCACATCGTGGTCATCCTACAGGTGTCAGCGTGCCTCCAGAGATCTACAAACGGCCACAAAAGTCTTCACGTGCTTGAAAATGGAGTCATGTTTCCATAGGACTCTCTTGTTTGACCATTACTTAAACACCATTGACCACGGCCTTCTTTGATGGATCCAGCTGGACCAATGGGACCTGACCCATTGCCAGGTCATTTCCAACTTACCCATGTGGCTTGCTTTGCCTCGTGACACCTGCAAATTGTAGTTTAACAAAAACGGTTTTGGAAAGTTGAACCAGCTATGGAAAGTGACAAGATTCCGCATCTCATATGCAAAAATCTAGTTCAAACAACAAAAAGAAGGTCATAGTTAAAAAACCACTTTAAATTCTCTTTTATGAATAATATGCAATGATATTGATAGCTTTGGAGGTCCAGGTGAATGGAAAGAATCTAGAAAAATGTGTAGGAAAGATGCAAGTTCGGGGCTCATCATGTTTCATCCCTTTCCTCTTGCAGAATAATTGTAGCTGGTACTTTCCCTTGTAGTGGGTCCAAGTCAACGAGTAGAGACATTAGTGATGTTTTTTGGGTGGCACTGGTAGAGGTGGCACCACTAACCTACTCTGTTGACTCAACTTCCATTTCTACAGTTGTTTGTCATATACCAGAAGGGAGGGTTTCTGATAGGGTCGAAAGTAAAGGTCATGTCTGGGGAAGATTCCGATGACTGATGTAGGATGGTGGGGGTGGTGGGGGGAATTTCTTTGACTATCGAGGATGCAAAGACTGAGTGTCTGACCTCATCAGTAAAGTTCAAAGTTTGAATTGCTGGAGCAGTTCTTGGCTTTTTAACGGCTGGGTTGTGAGTGACTATTTTCTTCTTGGGCTTGTGGATTGTTGCCTAGGATGGAGTGCGAGAAACCCTAATGGGAAGTTTCATATCCAATAGAGTTGTAATGATGGGTGAAAACATAATGGAACCTTGAAATTCCAAGGGATGGTTATTCTCACCTAATTGCCCGTTGAAACTTGTGATTGTCTGCGTCAGCACGAACATTTTCTCATCCATTTGGAGCACCATTGGGTGGAGGTCATATTTGGCTAGTCTCTTTCTATGACTTTCCCCCACTTCTCCCTCTTTCCCATATGTATTTAAGGCCCCAAACATCTTGTTCTTACATTTGCATCTCTATAGTTGTTCTTCAGATCTGACCTGGATTTCCTCTCCTATCTGCAATTGAAATTCTGTATATTCCTTCATTATCCTTGCAAATTAAGTAGTTGGGCTTGACACAACGTTTCCTGACTGGACTTTGGCAACTAATTACTCTGGAAATTTTCCCCATCTATCCTAGCCATGCTTTGTCACCGTCAGATGACCTGGACCTAAAATTCGTACGTGGATTGGGGAAGGATAGAGTGGGCCACATGGCATATTAATTTTTCCATTATGGGTGTTATTTATTAACTAAACTTGTTCCTAACAAGAAAAGATTTTATGGCTCCCACTTGGTAGTTTCATTATTGGTTAATTATTATGGAAATAACTATTGGTATGGTGAAAAGGATGGATATAGCATGTGACCATAAAGAATGAAAAAGCATCTGCCTACCTGTAACTTAAGCATTGTGAAAGCATATGCCTATGGGTGACTACTAACTCTACTTATTCCCCTCCCCCGATGACAAATGGGTTGCCACGTGATGAAAATGTTTTCGCAACCTTATTGACCCTTTTTCTTATTTTTTCTAAAAGGATTTAAAAAACATGACTTTAACTAACTGGTTAATATGATTGGCTAACCTTTATTACCACCTACCTACCTGCGGCTCATTTTCGAGACACCCCCCTTATCTTGATTTTATGTTTGATGACCTATGGAAGGGCTTTAGGAATGTGTCATTTACCCAAACATGTAGCATGTCTCCGTCTAATTGTGCCAATCTTACCGCTCCAAAATATTTGATTTCCAAAACTATGAATGGGCCGAGCCAATGCATGTGCAATTTACTTGGGAATTTTTCGAACTTGGTGTTGTATAATAATACATGATCTCCAAATTTGACTTCCTTTTTCCTTATATGCCTATCATGCCAAGATTTTTTCCTTCCCTACACCACTGACTAGTGAAACTCGACCAATAACTTAGATTCATCAAGTTCCATTAGTTGACTTAGTCTTTCTCTCGATGATACATTATCCATCATTCTTGTTGCTTCAGAGATGAACATGCTTGGTATTATGAACTCTGCTGGCACCACTGCTTCCTTCCCATATACTAGCTGAAAGGATGTTTGTTTATGAAGTCTCTTCACCGTTTTTCTGTACGCCCATAGAGTTGCTCGTATTCTCTCATCCCAATTATCCTTATTAGCTGATATAATATTTATGAGACCCTTTTCAAATATTTTGTTGAATGCCTTGATAGTCATGTTGGCATGTTGATGATATGGACTACTTTTATTATTTTGAGTCATGAAATTATTTTGAACAGCCTCAATGGTATCATTTATAAAATGCGTTTTTTGGTCACTTGTCACAATTTTTAGTAATCCAAATCTTGAGATTATGTTCTTCAAAATAAAATTTGCAATAGTGTCAACAGTAGAGTCTCTGATGGATGTTGCTTTTTCCCATTTAGTGATATATTTAGTAGTGATTATTATGTATCTTATATGTGAATACCTTGTTGGTGGTGCTATGGGTCTAATGAAATCTATTTCCCACTTCTCAAAGATTTTCACTGCATGAAAAAGATTTAAAAGTAGTTCATCTCATTGGGAAGTCTTCCCAACCCTCTAATAGACGTTGCAATTCTTAGCTTATTCCATGGAATCTTTGTGAAGGGTTGACCACCATAGTCCTGCATGCTAGATCTCCCTTATGGTGGCTTTTACTCCCACATGACCTCCTACAACCCATGCGTGACATTCCCATAACACATATTCTCTTTCATGCTGAAGTATGCAATGCCTTAGGACATGGTCCAGGCCCATCTTATAGAGGTGTCCTGCAATTAGTTCGTAGTCCTTTTCCCTTACTATTAATTGTTGCATATGCGTTCCTCTGTACCCCTCTAGGAATTTCCCTATTGTCAATAGCACAACAATCTCTTCTAAGTGATCTCGGACCTCCTCTACTCTGAACCAGTCGACATCGGGTAATTAATCATCCAATTCTCCTTCGTTCTCTCTAGTATCTAGTCGTGACAAATGATCTGGCCCCACATTCAATCTATTGGGTTTTATGACCACCTTGAAATTGAATTCTTAGAATATTAATAACCATCCACATATCATACCTTCTAATACTGGTTTGTTTACTAATTACGTCATTGTGGAATGATCTGTGAAAAACTTAAACGACACCCCAAAAAATTAATTCTTGAACTCTTGTAGAAAATAGACCATGGCCAAGGCCTCGCTCTCTATTGTCACATATTTCCTTTCTATAGTTGACAACTTCTACTAGCATAATACACCAGGTGATCCATATTTCTGTCCCTTGGTTGCACTAAAACTGCTCCTAGCATGATCCCTGATGCATCAATATGTACATGAAACATTTTGTTCGAATGTGGATAGAAAAGGATTGGGGTAATTACTAGTTTCTCTTTCAATTTATCTAATGCTACTTGACAGTCCTCATTCCAAGTGAACACTTCCATCCGTTTTTGTAATATCTCTGTTGGGGCTATTATTGATGCATAATTCAAGATGAAGCACTAGTAATACCCTGTATGGCCCATAGTCGACCTAAATTGATTTACATTGTGTGGTGGTTCCATGTTGACAATTTCAGCAACCTTCATTGGATCTACACATGCTCCATATTTTCAAATGCTATGGCCTAGCAGTGTTCCGAACAGAACCTCAAAATGCACTTCTTAAGGTTTAAGGAAATTTGCAATTGTCGGCACCTTTCAAACATAACCCTTAGTAAGCTTGTGTGTTTCATCGTTAGGCTATATACTATCTATTCATCCATGTACACTTCTAGAAACCTATGAATGTAGTCTTGGAATGGAGCTATGGGAATCCTCGAGAAGACCACAGGTGTGTTCTTCAATCTAAACAACATTACGTTGTATGCATATGAGCCCTATTCAGTGGTGAATTTTGTCTTCCTTTTGCCTTCCTCGACTATTCAAACCTAACGATAGCCCAATAATCCATCTATAAAAGAATATGCTTCATTGCCTACTACATTGTCGAGGACTTCATCACTGAAGGGTGTCAGGAATGGATCATGCACACATTCATTGATGAGACTTTTATGATCAATGTAGACCCTAATTTATATCGTATACATCTTGTTTTGTATGACTATTGGTCTTATCAACTCTACTTCATCTATAGGAAATATAATCTTTGCCTCAAACATTTTGTTGATCTCCTTCTTAACCATTTCCTTCACCTTGAGGTTCAGTCTATACGACCTATGCTTCACTAGACACACATCCGGCCTCAGAAAAATATTCATCTCCCTTATGTCTCATTTTGTTCCTTTTAGTTCTACTATTGATGTTGGAAACAAGTCCTAATACTCCATAGGTCAAAAATTTCTTTTGTTGTCTGTTCATCCCAATAATGTTCCATAGCTTCCACTTTGGGTTTATCGTCCGTCCCAATATTTTTTTTTCTTAGCTTCATTAGTAGAATGTGAGAACCTTCTCTCGAGGGACATTCCTGTATGTCTCTTTTTCCTTTTGTTTCCTCAAAGGTCAAGTGTCTCAATCCTTCTAACACATGCTCATCTAGTTCTGCATCCACCTTGTCATAGGTCACATATTTTGGAGAACCCATGTCATAAAGACACTGTAGGATATTTTCATCAATACAACCTTCAACTAACTATCATGGGGTGAACATAATTCCTTTACTTGCATGCAGTGTCTCAGTCATGTATGTATCATCACTTCTGAATGAGAAGCTACTAATGAACTATGCCTCCATATCATCCCAATCTGATGTTTGCCTATGGAGTTCCTCTTGCACATATCAGGATCGAGGAATGGTAGCTAGAGTATGTATTAATACATGTACCCAGAGTTCTTTCGGGATCCCATGTCTTTTCCAACTTTTTATGCAGGACTCTACATGCTTCTGGGGACTTGAATTACATCTGTATTTCATATTATCTTGTGGTCTGTCTTCCTCATAACCAAACCTATCCTTCATGGCTTGCTTTATGTCTTCCTATTTCCATTGTATGTTACGGTGTGTTCTCCACCACCTTTCTGGTGTGGCAAGGAGTGCGATATGAAGCAATTAAATATTTTGGTCTTCCATCATTTCTTTGTCTACATTGTTCAAGAATATTTCCACTCGTTCAATGTTGTGGAACTTGGGATAGTCGCTTACCTCTTCTCCTGTCCAATTTATTTGGCTTATCATTGCACAATGTCTAGTATTGAGTTCATATACGCCTTTCTGCAATGCACCCCATGTAGCTTCCAAACCAGTCTCCAAGCTATAAATACTCCTCTAGTTGATAGATTCTCTTATATTAGGATTTATGTAATCTTCCCTTTTTCTATTGTCAGTGCATATAGCTGGTTTAGCACTCCTGGCTCGTCCCTGCCATCTATAGGTTCTGTGAACCTAGGTCCTTAATAGGGGTCTAAGGGTCATATCACTCTAATTCCTTCTTCTTCGAAAATCATCAATTATTTATTTAGGTTGATGACAACATAATTTTCATAGGCCCAGTCGATCTGAAGGAGCACTGGATATGGGTCCTTATCTCCCATTATGTTGATTACATCAAAATCAATGTACATCTTCACTCCCACCACATATACTTCTGTGTTTTATAGCCTTCCAATGGGTATGATATAGTATTGATTTTCCATTATAAATTGAATCAATGAGTATTTTATTTGTGGCTTCCCCATTGCCTCCCATGTTTTCCTAGATAGGATGTTTACATCCGATCCTAGGTCGAACATCATGTCCTTGATCTGCAATCCCACAACCTAAGCATTGATTTAAAATTCCTTTTTTCTTCTCTTCTTGTTTCACCACACTCTGTTGGTATGATTTTCTTGTAAGTTGGCAGATGATCATTATGCTTCCCCGTCCCCCACTAATAATGTTGACCGTAAACTTTTGCACAACTTCTTTAGCATGTATTCATATTCGATGATTTGAAGGAATAGTTTAAACCATTTTTCAATCAGATGATGGCTGTTGAGTGCATGGCCATTCTATCTCTAGTCTTCCTTCATCTTGGTCGCCCCTTTAATAATTTAGTTGCTTCATGATATGACTTCTTTGGGGATGTTTACTTAACGATCAAGGGTGGGTCCACTGAACCATGATCCTCCCCTATCTTCTTTCACCCTCTTGTAACTATATTGATATTGGTTGTGGGAATACCATCATCAGTACAAGGTGTGGCATTAACCAGGTTAGCCCCCCTCTGTTTAGTTTGTTATTCCCATTTTGCAATGAGCTCTTGGAAATCCTCTGTGGCATGAGTATTAATTCTAGATTATGAACACCATGGTCTCCTAGGAGCAAGAATTCCCTGGCAACGTGTCCCTCTTCGTCACAGTTGTAACATATTTCAGGGCCTGTTCTTCCCATTCTTCCTCCTCTCCCATTTCCTCCTCGTCCTCCCCGATTGGACTCATTAATCCTGAATGTTGACCTGTCCAGCTATTTTTCTAGACCATCCAATGCTCGACATTGGTTAGCGTGGTGTGTTGTGACTGCACAAAAATCACAGTATTTTTTATTAGGGATGTTAGAGTACTTCTACAGTATCAAGAACATCTGTAGTAGATGTCCATACATCCTACAGATCTCACAATATTCTTGGTTGTTTCATCCAGGAGAAACTCCTTGTGCTTATGCTGCTATAACTCCTGCAATTGGTGGGGTCCCTGATGATCTTGTAATCCCCCCAGATGATTAATTTGCGGCAACCTCAAGAATTATATCATGACATGTCCTTCCACCAGGAAGCGTGTGCACCATACATTAGGTCTGGATGGCTGCACTATTTGAAGATCCTTCAATTTCTCCATTAAATTTGTGATCTAATTCTGAAGGACCACAATTAATAGATCCTGCCATGTCCTCTGTGCATGACAATTTCTCCAAAACATCTTGGAGAGTCCCAATCTTTTGTTGCATCAATGGCATTCTTGTAAGGGGAAAAGCGCCTTGATGAACGAGTCCCTATAGTTATTAGGATCTAGAGTGTAACTCAACTTAACAATGGCATCCTTAAACCAATCAATGGGTTCCCAAGCAGTTTCACCTTCCTTCTACATGATTTCCCATAGCTCTAATAGCCCTTGTTGGTCAGTCTGACGTACTTTGCATTCCTGTACGAACTCTCTCTTGATGTCATCTATCACGGGATTCTAGTTTTGTTCCACCCATTTTATAAACCAACGTTGAGCTCTCTCTCTTAGCATGGTCTAGAATTCAACCGTTGTGACATTGTCTAGAGTCTGTCATGCTTTCCATATAGCTTCACAGAGATACCAGTGTTGTTCCACATCTTTGTTTCCCCTACCCACAATCTCTAGATATCTGGTAAAATATCTCACCATGATTAGTTGGGTATGTGCCAATAACATAAACCCCTTATTCCTAGGCTGTTGGGATCCTTGTAGTCCTAAGTTACTAATACCACTAGTTCCCCTTTTATTTCCTGTATTGAAACTAGCCTTATATTTCTCACGCACATTGTGTACCTATATTCCTTTTGCTAATTTTATAACAAATTTCTATGATTTATAGTAAGGCACCACAGGGAGGTCGAGAGGAATACTACCTGTACCTTGGTGATATTGTTGTTGACTTCTAGTGGATGCTTCTCCTTCAATACATAATATTCCCATGACATTGCCCTGTCCTCTTCTCTTTCCTCTTCATAACCACTCGACATTTTTTCCTCCACTATCCTCCTTGCAACCTATAAGGAAGGATCCTCTTTATCCTCATGGCTTCTGTCTTTCCAGTTTTCAATATCACCTTGTACTGCATCTTCTTTCCTTCACCCTTCCTCTTGGGGTTTCCCCAACACTACTCCTACTTGGTGTGGTCCCATCTTTCTCTTCTTTAGAGTCTAAACCACTCTTTCTTGCCACTTTTCACATAACAGTTCTCTCCTCTGTACCCTATTGTCTCTAGCTTTCTGCAACCCTTCTACATCCATTCCTTCAACAACATCTTGATTCCCCAATCGGTAGCATTCTCCCCTTAGGTCCTTCCCTCAGTACTGGGGTTTTATGCTACCATCTCCGTGGTAGGTGACGGTAGTATTCCTTCTTCTACCATGAAAATTTTAATCCATAATGACATTTCCCTCATCAACCTTCCTCTTAATCTAGACCTAAACACTACTTTCGCCATTGAGAAAGATTCATAACTTTTGGTAGAAAACTTGAGAGTATCCCCTTCCACTATGGTCTTTATCCAAAATTCGACTGCTCTAGTTAGACCGTTGTCTAACTATTGGAGTTATATGAGGTTTGAGAGAGTTCAGTTGCGGCGGGCGGACATTGGTCCCCCTGACCGATCTTGCACTTTCAACCTTTAAAACCAATTATATAAGTCTTCTAGGAACACCCTCCAATTTTTTTTCATACACTTAAATTTCAGATCCTACTATGGATCTTGTGATGAAACATTCCTTAGTCACTTACGAGTAATATGATGATCTCAAGAACCCCTCTTTGATCATAAGAGTCATTCACATTTTTATCCATGTATAGTATGTCTCATCTTTGGGCATGGTTATTATCACTTGTCATGCAAAGGGAAGTTTCTTTTTCTTTAAGGGGAAATCTTTGTGAGAATGGTTTGTTCTCATTATATATACATGTTTCACACTCATTCCATGCACTCTTGCACAAGTGTCACCTTCGTCCTCCCAAATTCTATCATCGATGCCACACTTGTCTTAAGCTACCATAAAGGTTATTACAATAAGAGAAATATGTTTTTATATCTTCTAGACGGTCTAGGTTGTATAACTAAGTGTTCAAGTGTGTGATCATAGTAAGGTTCTATCATTTTTAAAATCAGTTTCACTGATCCCACACTTAACCAAGATCTGGATTTTTCCTAGCAACCTAGCCTCATCTAGTTTTCCTTAACTACGTAGTGGCTTTCTTGAGTGTCCTCGCCTTAGCCAGAACCCACTATCTCCAAAAAATACATATTTTTTCCTTTAGGAATCTCAGCTGCCCAATCTGCCTAGCATCCAAAAATTACGCAGATGTGTCCTCCTTGGGCCTCATCCCACAATGATCACTGCCCACTGAAACTATAGAGACGTGCCCTCCCAGGGACTCATCCCATAGCAGTCAATGTGTAATTAAATTGCACAATTGTGTTTCTCAGTTTCCACGAAGAAGGATGACATGCTAGATGGCTCTCAAGGGGATAGAAGAATGATAAGTAGACCAAGGAACCAAAGGTATGATAGAAGTTCTACACTGCATGAATACTTCATCTCATGCATAACCCTTTGGAGGGTATGTATGGAAAACGAAAAGCATCTTTTGAAATTCATCACTGTGTAGCATGAAGGACATCTTATCATTTTCATATCATTATGTCTTCAATGGCATGCATGGTTGCATGTAGTAACAATCATTCCATGTGTTTCCTCTAAGTGTCTTGCTCCCTTTTGCTTATTGGACGAATTGTCATATTTTGACATGTTTGGTTGTTATGTCCTATTTGCAAACTTTTCTAGTGACCTTTAAGGTTTTTCTTTGTGTATACAAGTTTTCCCAGCCATGTAAACACATTTCACACTCATACAAAAAGTTTTAAGCACTATTGTACAAGTGTCATCACAGTCATCCCAAGTTCTATCTCAAGTGTTCCACTTGTCACCTTTAGTTCTAAACAGCCTCAAAGAGGGTAATGCTTTATCTTGTTGATCTGGTGGTCTACGTTGTCAGGTCATCAAAGTATGTTAAGCATGTGATCACAATTTCAAGTCCCTCACAAGTTCACTTGCCTCCTACACTTAGCTATTTTCTTGAAAATCCTTCAGACTTGATAACTCCACTTCTCTAGACCCCGACTGAACTGCATAGTGCAGTCTTAACCTTTAGTGATGTTAATCTTCTACCTGGAACTGCGTAGTGCACATAGACTATCTTCTAGGAAAATTGTACTATGCAATCCCAAAGTTGAGCCTCTTGCCTTCCTTCCAAGAATTGCACAGAAGTTGCCTCAACACTAATCTAAACTATGCATTTCTCAAAATCAGTCATCATGCTTCCTCCCTTCCTATTGTAACCATAGAATGTGTAGATAACCTAGCCTGCTTTACATCCCATAACTACACCGAAGTGTCCGCTAGTGTCATCCCTAAACGAAGACATTGATCTCAAAAACTATGTAGATCTGTCCTCTTTGGTCTCTCTACTGCCCAGGCCTACCTTCCCTTAGAAAACTACCCAAACCTTCCTCCTAGGGTCCCACTTTGCAACAACCATTAATTATCTCAACTACACAATTATGTCTCCTGGTGCCCTTTTTGCAATTTTACCCAATAGTGAAGACAGTGCTCAGGAGTTCCTCAGCCAAGCTTGAGCTATGCTCTACGCAGTCTTAGTTACCAGTCTCCCTCCCTTTCAAATGGAATTGCACAATGTACAATTACGGGGCCCTCTTTCCCATATTATCACCTGTCTTAGGTTCATTCCATGGATAAGAATCCATCATCTTAGACAAGTAAGTTTTGGATTTGATGTCATCCCGTCATGAGTGAATTGCAGGAACATGGACACTGTTATATCATCGGGAGATGATGAAGAAGCAAAAGAAGGGGAAGACATGCTAAAAGACTTGCTTACAGTTGGACATACAAATGAGCTTATCAAGTATAAGAAAATGGAACACATGCATGAAACTCACTCCAAAATCCAAAGATAAATGGAGACTCCTCATCATCAAGCTATGGAGAGGAGAAGGGAAAGCGCATCCCAAAACAAACCTATCACTCTATAGCAATAGTGGCTTCACATTTTCACCTCAGAAACCTATTCCATGTCAAAAGTGTCATGTCAAGTCATGTCATGAGTTATCATAGGCCACATCACTACTATGAGCCATGTCCATTCTAAATCTAATGTAATGTAAAATAGAAGTCCAATGGACACACATAAATATGAGGAGTCATGTAAGTTAAAAAGTTATAGGAAGTTGAACAGTCATGAGGGTAGTCGAAGAGTCACAAGGGTCAAGCATCACTCGTGGTTATATATACCCCCTCATTATATGAGCAAATGAATTTTCACCTTAGCTCCTCCCACAAAGCATAGAGAGTTTTAGTTAGTTCTTTGAGGAGTGTGGAGTGGCTCGAATGTCCCATTACTGGGGCTAGTGATGTATGAAGTAAATATGTGTGTTGTAACTTTTTCTTAACACAAAAGTGTGTTTAGGCTAACATGTCTTCATACATGTCTTATGGATGTTTGTAAGACTATTACTTCAACATTTGTAATTCATCTTTGTTTCACATGTACTAAGATAGTTGAACTATTTTGGTTGTTTTAGTACTTACCTTGTTGGGAATGTGTTGTATTGGTTATCACTATTGTCTCCACCTTATGGATTACTCCACATGATACTAAACAAATCTTCCCTGCTTACTACTCATAGTGACCGTCACATCCATTGTGGACTACTCTGCTAGATGATGGATGAGTCTTCCCTTGTACTTTGGTTTTAATGACTACCACGTCTACTATGGACTATTTAGTTGGATGCTAGATAGACTTTCCTAGTTCACCTGTGTCTCTTCCTAGGTGGTACTATTACCTCCACTTAGAGGCTCACTTTTCTCGCCCCACTTTTGTAGTAAGATAGCATTGGCAAAGTTACATTACACACTCACCAAGCACCCTTACTTTGTTGTTTCAATATATTAGCGTAAGACTCTCATGTGTTGAGATATAAAGCCAAGAAAAATCTCTAAGTATATTGGAAATGGGCCTTTATATCGGATGGGACTCCTAGACCAAAAAATGTGAGGTCTAGTTGGGACATAATATTGGGGAGATCCCCTTGGTTGACAGATTTACAACATTGTCAAGGTTTGGAACAAATATTAACATACATGCTAAATCATTATGAGAGCCAAGCTTGCTTAAGGCCTTCATTAGGACTACACGAATGAGATGTCATTAAATTGCATTCACAATCAATTTCTATCTCATTCATTCTTTGTTATCCCTACTTCCTATGAATATTATTTTGAATTACAACCCCTCAGTAGGGATAAAGTGGAAACATAACTCAATTTAGAAAGGGAAATAGTCCTTATGACCAATTTTGATGAAGTTCCTACTAAAATTCCATTATATGATAAACAAACCTACAAACTACTGACTATACACCTTGGTAATTTCATGAACTCTCAAAATATTGTTTGTATGCTAGCTTAATAAACACATAGCTAATTGAATATATGAACCAAAAAATAGAAATGCACAATACTCAAAACTCCATATATTAACTCAAAACAGGAGCTCATGGTTTTGTCTCTCTTACTAACACTCTGAGACTTGTGTGGGGAGAAAAAAAGGAATCTTCTAGAAAATAGAGTCGAAGAAACAAATAAAACTAATAGTTCCACAACTATTTCTAGTGGAGCTTCAAAAAATATTACAACCTTCCACTGACCAAACATATTGAAGAAGGAAATAGAGGAAAATAGTTACACACTCTTGAATGTTAAACATCCTAAGGAAGGACATGTAATACCAATGATCATATCTTTAGGAAGTTTAAAGTAGTGGCTTGGAAGATGGGTCTAAGTGTCATAGTTTTAATTAACTACCTTGGAGAAGGGGTTAAAAGTTAACTAATACTATGAATACCCCAAAAAACCTAAAGAACCATTGAAGAAGAAGCATGCTTTATCTCATTATAGTGAGAATATGGCCATTGCATTTGGGCATATTAATACTTATCATGGCTGGTTGTTTAAGAACCTTCACATTTGTCCTAATTGTCATTCATATTTTCAACGATGGACTCTATGCTTGTGGATAGTATTCATGATGTTAGGGTGATAATGATTCAACATCAACTTGTGTGGAAACAATTAGATCTATTAGTAGCATTGTAGAGGTAAGCTGGCTTATTTACGATTGATTATGTTGTTAAGAGAACTATTTTAGACTATCTCTATTTATGTTGTCATGTTTAATCTTGAAATTTTATGAAGTGAGGTGTTTCAATGAAGCGAGGTATTTAACGCATGCTCAAATGGTTTTAATTCCTACTCTATTTGCCTACACCTAACACAATCACCCCTAGAATGTGTCTAATAGTGGTTTTATTTTGGTCACCTAGGAGAAAGTTCAAGTGCATGGAGGGAGTAGTTTTGCATGATACATGAGTTCATGCATGTAGAATGAATATTTTATGATTGATTGCTCTAAGAAGAGATTTTTTTGGGAATGTCTGCTTTAAGTTACAGGTATTGAAGCTTCAAATTTTTGTGATGCCTGTCGATCAAGCTAGGGATTACACCCATGCACAAATGGTTATTATTCCTAATTTAAGTGTTTTAACCTAATTCAATCGTCCCCAACATCTATGTGTAACTGTGGTTTTATTTACTTGTGAGCAAGAAAGTTTAGAACATTGGAAGGATTGGTGGTGCTTGATGACAATATAAAAAGGAGATGATATGCAAGAAGCACTTTCCTACTGAATAAAGAGCCTGCGATTGACCTTTTCACTAAAAGCACTCTTTGGACTTATTTCCTTTTTATATTACTATGAAGATGTTTCATCTTGAAATTTTATGTGAATGTTTGGGTCAATGAAATCGGGGGTTCCACCGATGTAGAAATGGGTTTTATTCCTAATTTGTTTGTCTACACCAAACTCAATCACCCCCAACATATGTATATGATTATGGGTTTATTTCCTTGCGAGGGAGAATGTTCAAGCACAATGGAGGTAGTGGTTGTGCAATTGCTTAAAACCTAGAATACATTATAACAAAGGATGATACAGATGGTTCTCATGCCTACAAAATGAAAATAAAATAGATCTTGCAAACTACCCTTGAGAAGGATGCGATGGGATTCTACTCTTCCTACTAGCTTGGATTGCTAGTGATGGGAACTACAAATATTAAATTTAAGGCATTTATGAGTGACGGTAGGGGAAATCCTTTTCTGTTTTCTAGGGAAGGGATAAATTCTGGTGAAGAATATTGTTGGCTCAAAATTGTAATGATTACAACATATGATAGTTTGTAGAATGGACTTGTGCTTTCTTCTTAATGTGATGCTAAGACTTTCAAATGGTCAGATGTTCAGTGGAAACTATATACTTACAAGATTTTCTAAATATTTTTTAATTTCTTTTGATTTCCGGCTGTTATTACTTAATTAAATATGTATTTTCCTTCATTGTTATCCCCTCTTCTTATGCTGATTATTTTCAAGAAAACCCCTCAGTGGGGATGAAACGGAAACATAGAAGGGAAATATTCCTTATGGTAGATCAATGGACACATAGCTAATTGAATATATGAATAAAAAATAAGAAACATACAACACTCGAAACTCCATACATTAACTCAAAGCAAAATCACACATTTTTCTCTCTTACTAACACTCTAAGAATTTTGTAGAGAGAAAGCAAGGAATCTTCTAGAAAATAAGCTTTTATAAGCAAATAAAACTAATAGTTTCACGATTATTTTTATTGAAGATTCAACCAATCTTGCAAGCTTTCATTGAACGAAAACATTGAAGAAAGAAATAGAGGAAAAAATTACACACTCTTCAATGTTCAACATCCTCAGAAAGGACATGTAATATCAATGATCGTATATTTAGAATATTTAAAGAAGCTTCTTGGTAGATGGATCTAAGTAGATTCTTTGTGGATGGATCTAAGTGTGATAGTTGTAATTAGCTGCCTTATAGAAGGGCTCAAAATTTAACCCATACTGTGAACACCACCAAAAAAAACTAAAGCATTGTAAATATCATCAAATATAATCAAATTTTGGTTTCCATCCAATGGATAATTCATAAAGAGGAAAAAAGAGCATATAAAGTCTAAAAGTGAAATGAAACTTAGACATGGAATATTTGAAAGTTTCCAAAGGAAAACTACAATACATTTGAGAGGCTTAAAATTTAAAGTAAATCATCAAAAAATAAAAAATTTAAAATGTGAAATAATATAAGATTGAGACATCAAGCAAACAGAGGAAAAAAATATTAAAAATCAAATAGTGTGGATCTATCACCCTTTGAAGCTTGAATTTTGCAACATAAAGTTTGTTTTGGTGTTTGATGTAACTACGATACAGGATAGGGAACCTACATTCATGGATCTAACTACGAATTTTTCTAGTAATCTGCATCTAGTTAGCTACATTCTAAATTGAAATTGTCATGTGATAGCCTCCCACGAGGATTCACCAATTGTGAGAACAGAACAATTGTGGTTGAATATTATAAATCATTAATCACTCCCACCGATGCCTCTACTAATAATGCTAGTATCAATTGTCTAAGGCTGTAGGTAGCGCAAAGGAATATATTTCATGTAGCCTCAATCTCTTCTGCATAGTAATCGTAGCTCTCCTCCCAAACCAAATCCATGTGTGTTGCGTGTTCACCTTGCCATGAATATTTTGCAAACATATTGAGGTAAGGAACCACTGCACCAAGATGGTATGGATCAACTATGTTTCATATCCACTAAAAAAGAAAATTTTCAAACAAGAGGCAAATTCTCATAAATATCCCTCTGTCGGATATTGAGAACTCCAAAATTCCACAAGCTCGCTAATGAAACCTATAAATTTATAACTTTCATACAAGGCTTGAAGTCACACTAAATTTGGACCAAAAGTCTTAGGCTTTGGGTAGCACAAAGGAACATTTGTGATATGATTTGTATGATTCTCATTTGGATCATTTTGCATGTCTTTCTCCTCAAGTGTAAATCCATATTCCAAGTTCCATAGAACAACTCCCATGGAAGGTTTGTGAATGTCGTCCTCTAACAAACACTTTTCCTCAGTTACCCCAATATTTTTTAGGGAACTATGGTTGATGGTCCCAATAAGATGAGGGTCAATGATTTTTTCAATCTTACCCTTTTTCTGCCAGTGCATTTCCAACTCTCTATATTGACTTGTTCTTTGGATAGAACAAGATCTAGAGTTGAACTTTCACATAATACCTTCACTAACACTACTCCAAAAGAATAGACATCATATTTCTCTATTAGTTTCTACCTTATTAAGTAATCACGATCAAGGTACCCAAAACTACCTTTCACTATAGTACTTACATGGGTTTGATCTAGAGTAGGTCCAATCCTTGAATATCCAAATTCTGCCACCTTTTCCTGTGATCCTCTTGGCCTAGAGATATTTAACATTTAGATAAGCGTAGGCAATTCACGATAGAGGAATCAGACTACAATATTGACTAGATACTTGTACTCCTTTGGTATCTCACTGATTAAACAGTTTTTTGACATGTCAAGGGAGTGCAAATTGGTGCTTTTGGAAATGAAAGGAAAGATTTATCCACTGAGGCCAAATCCCATGACACTCAGCTTGAAAACCCTACCATTATTACATGTCATGCCTTTGAGCTCTAACATGGTGACATTACAGGGGTTTTGATCTTGTGTTTGGTCCATTTTCATACCTTCAAGCTCTGAGATGGCGACGTTGTAGGGGTTTTCATCCTTTTTCTATCCATTATGTGAGCTTGGGTCCATAAAATTTGCACCCCATTGGGCCAACATGAATTATCAGTATTTAGTGAATAAATATCGATATGTAATTGGAAGTATGGATACATTGGTTATCATATATATTTATAAGCTTGGTTTTCTTCGTTGATGTATCAAAGTCAACAATCATCTAAAAGGAACCTTCTACACATTCTTTACTCCAAAACTAGGGTTCATTTATGCTATCATCGCTACTAATCAACCTCGTTCATTGTCACCTCGCATCTAGGAATTTGAGTTGTCAAATGTAAATGCAAAGGCCAAGCTCCCCATAATCAGGGTTATATGGCGTGGCTTGTAACTGTATGAATTTATGAAAGTGTATCAATCTGATGACACAATATTCTTCAATCGTCTAACAGTCAATCCAACAGTGTAGACTAGTGTAGAGTGGCAACTCAGGGAGTTGTTCTCAAAGGGGAACACCTTACTTCGTAAATATGGAAATAATAATACTTAAAAGTATCCTTAATATTGATTGACCCCAACCCTTCTCGGTATTAACTTAGTTTCCAACATTAAATAGTAGATGTATCGACCTCACAATAGTGAATTTATGATAGATTTAAAAAACAAAAAAAGTGTAACTAGCACAACCTTATTACTTAAATCGTTGGTTAATTCCAATAGGCATTAATTCAAGATAAACATAATAACGCTTATCCCAAAATAATACTTCTTACATTTTGAGATTAAAAAAAATCATAAAAATTAAATAAATTATAACTTTATTATTATTATATTATTATTATTATTATTATTATATTTTAAAAAAATTATTATATGAGTTAAACAATATTGTTAACCATGGAGATTCACATCCATCATACCGTGAAAATCCTTAAATTAGAAATATATTTCATTACAATAACATGGTTAATATCATGACTTATCGAAAACACATACGCGATATGACATTTGTTGATATGACACTTACTTAAATTAATTAATTTCAGATAAATAATTAAATAGCATAACTAACTTGGAGATACATATTCACTATGAATATTATAGTATAGTCCATGGAGGTTAAATATATACCATTACTTTCTAATACAACATGCTTAAAAACTTTAACTAATGCTCATATGGCACATATTCGTATGACATTTTCTTAACTAATCAATTAAATTAAAAAGGGAAAATGAGCATAACCCTTTTCGAGGTAAATATCAACCATTGATTTATAACTATTACTAAAAATATTTAATAATATTCCATAGAGATTAAATCCCTACTCTCTATCTAATAATTATCCGTAATTAAAGTAAAATCCTATAAATCTTATTTTAAAAAAATATATATTTGTCAACTTAATAATTTAGAAAAAAAAAAAAATATATATATATATATATAATTTCTAAATACCTTTATTATACAAAGGTATTTTACATATATAGATAATTAGAGTTTCTATTAAAAAACAATATGTGAGAAAGCGAATAGAATTTGACATGGTGGAATGTTAATTTTCTTCAAAATTCATATTAATTAAAAAAATATCATAATAATTTGAAAACTAACATTTTTTCCCTATTAATTAGTTTTGGTCTCTTCATATTACAACTGTAACCTACAACAGATAATTCTACAAAGATTGTAGGGTCACTGAAATCATCATAATCAAATTTGGCTTGTTTCTGGTGAGGGTTTTAGTCATTCGAACTAGCGATCGATGGATTTCCGCGACCACACATGGACGATGCGAATTTTGTAAACAACATATGAAGGGCTTAGACATGGATAATCAAGTTTGAAGTAGGGTGGAATTCTTGTACAAGGACATTTGACATCAAAAGGTCCATAGATATTAGAGAACACACACTCAAAGGGAGGCAATCTACAAGTCAATTACAAGTATATCCAGAAGAATCAATTCAACTACTAACAACTCTCTGAGGTGCATACGTTCCCACCTATTTTTCTCTTGTTAATTTTTTCTTATTTCCACTATGAGTACTTCTCCTCATCTTTCTAAACCCCCCTCTAGGAAAAGAAACCATGTAAACTTACCCTAGAGAGTCTTTATGAGTATATTGAATCTTTAGAAAGATGAAGAGAAGAAATAGAAAACCATTTAAAACTAGAATTAACCATAATGCTTGACAATAATGATAAATCATTAGAAATGAAAATAATCTCATTTGAGACTGAACTCCAAGGAACAAAAGGTAGAATTCTAGAAATCGAACATAGAAAACAATAAATGATTAAAGAAAATCACACTTTAAAACATTAGATTAGAAATCTAAAAGAATAACTACATAATAGCTCAGCCCTAAATAACATGTAGAATAAATTAGTTATTAAACCCATAAAAGAATAAATTAACAAACTAATTGTACTCGATCATGAGTGCCAACAAAGAGCCTTGCACCTTATAATTGCTGCTATAGAAGAACAAAACAATCAAGACACATTAGAATTATTTAAACAACAATTAAAGACAAAAACTCAAATTCAAACAACTTCTCTCACTAAAGCAACAAGGATAGGAAAGATACTTGAGCATAAACATAGACTAATCTATGTCAAGGTTAGTTGTAATGACCATAAATTAGATATAATTAGGAAATCTCCAAGCCTAAAATGAATGAGAATCTTTATAAATGAAGACCTCATTCTAGAAGACAAAGTTGACCTTAGGAAAAAAGTACAAAAGGTCAAGAGGCAAGAAAGGAAGGGAAATGGGAAATCATTAGGGATATAATAGCTATTATTAGAGATAGAGTCCCAAACATGATTGATAAATAGGGAATAACAACACTCTAGATCCTCTTCTGGAACTGTCATGGTTTTCCATGATGTAAAGGTCCTATGTTAAGCTAGATCATGGGTGATATTTATCTTATTCTTTTGGCTGAAACTTGGAAGCATGATGAATCTAGGGTTGCTCACCTTGATGGGTTCACTCTTTGGTCTTCCTCAAAAGATAAATCCTCCAGGAGAGGTTTTGGTGATATAACATGTTATATTAGGAACATTGTTTCCTTTCACATCTGACTTCATAAAACCGACCCCTTTGATCAATACATTTGGATAGAGATCTTTTATTCTAAAACCAATGGAATCTTACTTGTAATTTGATATTTCACCCCTATCAACTCTACATCCTATAAGAAAAACAACCTGGATAAGGATTTTCCTTTCAATCCCCTAGAAAAATGCATCTACAACATAAGGAATTAATGCAATATCCTTCTTAGAGACTTTAATGGTCAGACTCCTACTAACCAAGCTATTATGTTAACTAACAAATCTAACCTTGACCCCTTATGACTTGATGAGGATGGTCACTTAGCTAATAGATTCAGGAGAAAATCTAAAGGACATAATTGAGAACTTATTTCGCACCCAGATCCTCAAACTTTGTAGTTCCTAAGGCCCAATAATTTACAATGTTATTAATAAATGGCCTCTCTTTGATCAGATGACCTATTCCCTTGGGCTAGGTAGCAACAATGCTTATTATGCAATCTATGACATCGATGTCCTCAACCATATTACAAACATTGAGCTTATTAATGGGTATGAGACTGACTCTGACCACAAAACTTTGTCTTTATCCCTGAATCTTATTATCCATACCACCCACATGTAGGAGAACATTAAAAGAAAAAGTCACATTCACTTCAATAGAAGTAAGGTCGACCTTTTCTTAAGGGATTTGGAAAGGAATTTAGGTTCCCTGACTTATAATAACAACATTGATCAAATCTATTACGATTTTACTACTACCATTTCCACCACCATTACCAAATTCGCTAATAAGGCTTCATATAAGAAAAATAATAGAACTTCCAACCCTTGGTACAACAAAGACTGTAAAATTTCTAGGAAAGCAATCAGATAAGTCACTAATGAAAACATTAAGCTTCAGAATATAAGTATATATAAATCTCTCATTAAGAGGAAGAAGAGGTCATATATTAATAAGAGACAAGACCATCTTCTCCACCTTTCTAATGTTGAACCCAAGAAGTTTTGGTAGAATGTTCTTGTTCATAAAACTAAAGATAATCATTTTAGCCCCTAGAAAATTGGGAGAACTATCTTAAGAAGTTTTATGACTCTCTGAACACCATGGGAATCATCTTAAACACACCTATTAAGGATGATATTTTTTCTCTGGAAGACATTGAGTCTGGGATTAATAAGCTTGCTAGTAGCAAAGCCAAAGATATTGAAGGTTACCAAGTTGAGATATTTAAAATGAGAAAATTTATCCTCATTCCCCATCTTCCCAAGATTGTCAATTTGGCTGTAAAGCATGGCTTCCCTAAGCTTTGGATGCAAGGGCTTATTGTGGCTATCTTTAAAAAATCAAACAAAAGTGATCTCTCTAACTATAGGACCATTATGATTAGCCACAACCTAGCCAAGCTTTATGGGCTAATTCTAGAAAGAAAACTTAGATTTTGGCTTTAGAAATAGGGTAAAAGAGCTAAAGGGAAAGCTAGTTTTAGGAGACATCACTCAACCATCGACCACCTTGTCACTGTTAGGATCATCATAGAGGTATGTTGCAATAATAAAATCGATGTCTTTTGTTTTTTTGTGGACTTTTGGAGAGCTTTTGCCACTGGCCCCTGAGATAAGCTCCGCGAGATGCTTGAAGAGATCATAGTTCCTCCTAAACTGACAATTGTTATGATCCTCCTCTACGAGACTATCATTAGCAATCTTAAGACCAGAAATGGGTAGTCTAAAGATATTAAATGTAATATTAGGGTTAAGTAAAGTTCTTCCCTTTCCCCTACCCTTTTTGGTATTTACATCGATAAACTAAAGGAGTGTCTAGAAATAGCAGGCTACAAAGGCACTGAGCTCATTGGTATTATCAATACTCTTCTCCTTTATGTTAATGATATCATTCTTATTGCAAGGAGCCATGATGACCTAGACAAGTAGCTTAACACTCTTCATGTATACTACTCCAAGATGGGTATGACAGTTAATACCGACAAGACTAAAGTCGTGATCATTAAATCCAAAAAGATAACCCATGGTAGTTTCGTTTATGATAACCAATGTCTTGAACATGTTTCTTCTTATAAATATTTGGGTATTGACTTTCCTCATCAACTCAATTGGAATTATAGCATCAATAAAATAATTATTGGAGTTTGGAAACCTTATTATGATCTTGGAAACTATTGTAAGTGAGATGATATTTACATTTGGAGTAAAAAAAGGTTCCTCTTTGAGACTCTCATCATCATTTTTATCTTATATAGATTTGAAGTTTTGTGGTGTAGTATATTTATGGAATTGTGGAGAAATATTGAGATGATCCAGAAGCAATTCATAACCTATAACATCAAGACCAAGGGAAATACTCCCTATCCTATCCTCTTGATCAAAGATGGGATGTCCCCCATTGAAAGTGCAACCATGTTTAAATATGTGATCTATAAGAAAAATACTCACAATATGGAATCTAAGAGGCTCCCAAAACTTGCTTCTAACTTTAGTCAAAACCACCACCTACACCTCAAGCATGGGTGGCATCAGGATGCTCAGTATTGGCTCAACCTTTGAGGGATTAACAAGTAGATCATCATGGGAAGCAAGGACAGTATCAAAGATACTATTACCTCTAGTTTTAAGGACAATATGTGGGATGCTAAGGAGTATAAATCTCATGAACTTTGGAGTGAGACCGGAAGGTGGTCTACTCTCAAGACTCCCTCGGACGATAGAATTTGTTAGATTTGTGATACTAAGAAGGTGAAAGGTGAAAAGAACTTCCTTTTAGACTTCCCAAATCTTGCTCACATCCACTCTCAATTCCATATCATCAGTCACACCTCCAATATTCTTGACTTATTCAGCTAGCACAACTATAGCGATATTGGAATGGTTCTTTCCCTGCTCTTTGATCATATAAACAATATTTTAAAGAACAACACTTAGACTCTCTTTTCTTGAAGTGTGATAGGCCACATTGCTCTTAGTGGATGTTAATCATCATCATCATCATCATCATTAATTGTATCATTTATGTATTTTATTTTGATTGAAATTAAATATGATTACTATTATTTTTATTTTTATTTACTTAAAATCATGTTTTGGTTTGCAAACACTTTGTTGTTTTCTAAGTTCACCATTGTTCGAAATTGGACTTATACATATGTCATGGTTTTGAAATGTACACATGAAAAAGAAAATTGC
>APFE031004163.1:39823-60344 GCA_000404065.3 Pinus taeda | reverse complement strand
TCTTCATTTGCAAAATTAACATTCTGCCTACTATTCATGTCATTTTGTTTTTTTCTACATTCATTGGCATAGTGCCCATATTTCTTACAATAATGACATTGGACTTGGGATTTGACATACCTTTGTCCATGAGCTTGCCGTTTGCTTGAACCTTCATCTTGGTTTTGATTGCAGCTCCTTCCACTTGTGTTTGCAGGATAATATCTGCCTCTGTTTTGGCTTCTTCCACGACCTCTGTTATTTGCTCTGCCTCGACCTTTTCTTTGGCTGAAAGACATCTGAGTCTTGCATGCTTGCTCAAAAGAGGAATCAGTTCCTCTACTTAGTCTTTGTTCATGAGATATAAGAGAAGCACTCAGTTCATCTACAGTGAACTGTGAGAGATCTTTTGTTTCTTCTATTGCTACCACAACAGCTTCAAACCTTGAGGGTAAACATCTCAAGCTCTTCTCTATGATCCTTCTTTCTTCAAGAATTTCACCATGAGATCTTATCTGGGGTATCAACCCAATAACCTGAGTGAAGAATGAATCTATTGTATCAGATTCCTTCATGCTGAGTGTTTCAAAGTTTCTCCTCAACATCTGCAACTTCGCAGTCTTCACCTTCTCCATGCCTTGATAGGCAGTTTTGAGAATATCCCATGCCTCTTTGGATTTTGTTGCTGCTGCAATCCGTGGAAAGATACTTTCATGTACTGATTGGAAGAGAAAAAAGAGGGCTTTGGCATCCTTCTTTGTGTCGCTCTTCAACTGGTCTCTTTCTGCTATTGTCAAAGCAGCCAACGCTATTGCATCTGCAGGTTTAGCATAACCAGTTTCAACCAGCTCCCATATTCCTTGAAAAACAAACAATGCTTTCATTGTTATGGACCAATAACTGTGATTTGTCCCATTGAACTGTGGTAGTTGGGAATTTGTCAAACCTGTTCCAACATCTGCCATCTTAACTCTGTATAGGTAAAGAAGAGATACTGACTGTAAAATTAAAAACAAGCAAAAAATTTTCTCTGCTGGAAAAAATCTGCCCAATAAACTTCTTACAGCTCCTACAGTGAAAAACAAACTCTGTTTTTGACTCACTCAGTGCCTAGACTAGCTCTGATACCATGTTGGAATTTTCTGCTAAATTCCTTAACAAACAGACAACACAAAAATACTCTGTTTCTGCTCTGTTTCTGCACATAAAACTGTAAATTTCGTTTTCTGGACTAGGTGTTCTAGCAACAGGATTCGGTGTTGCAGCAACAGGATTCGGTGTTGCTGCAGTGCAGAATAATACTATGTTTCTATTAACACAGAAAAATAGAAAACTGCTTACTGGAAACTGTGTTGCGGCAACAGGACTTGGTGTTGCAGCAATGCTGATCGTGGTGTTGCAGCAACGCGAGTTTTGACGTCAAGCCACTCGGTGTAACGGCAACACATTTTTGACACTAAGTCACTTTAAGAAAATTGACGCTTTGGTGTTACAACAACTAAAATAGTTGGCGTCAAAATCACTTATAAACTTACAGTGAGACAATTGACGCTTGGTGTAACAGCAACTAAAACAAGTGGCATCAAATCACTAATATACTTACAGAGTAAAATAAAAGTGTTTTTGACACTTGGTGTAACAGCAACAGAAAATCAGCAAAACAGTAAACTTGTATTTATAACCAATAAACAAGATGATACAGAAAACTTAATTGTTACAAGAGGAACACTTCAGTTCCAGAAATCGATTTTCTCTATCTCAGAAAATCGCAGGTTCAACACTTTTGTGCCTTTACAGAAGAGACTCTATTCAGTCTTCTAACATTCTCTTTCTCTCAGAGTACAAAAACAGAACTGCTGTTCAGAAATCTCTTGCACTCATATAGAAAACAAAACTACAGTTCTTTTTCTTTCTTACACTGCCTGGTGAATAAACAGAACTGCTGTGCGTTTATATTTATAGGAAAACAAATATCCGAGTTAAACAGTAAACTAAGCAAAATATTTGCTGATATTTATCTGCGTATTTATTGCAGAAGAGGCGATGATGACTTTCTCACTTGAAAACAAGTAGGTTGCAGGGGAATTAATTTCTGCACATTTAATGCTCATTTAAAGCGCAAAAATATCAGAAGACTTTTGCTGCTTCCGGATAATCTGCAATAACTACTGAAGATCAGATCTTTGTTCAACATTTATGTGATGGAGTTGGAATTAAATTCCAACAAAAATAATTATACAGACTAGCTTTCCTTTCAATAGACTTTCTAAATACTCTAATAATATACCAATTTATCTCTATAGAAAACAAGTCTACCTTTACCCAGATCTTCTATCTGACTTAAGTAAGGATAAATTATTTGTAAACTAGAGTATCAAAAATTAAATCAAAATCTTCTTAAATAAAGTTATTTATGTATGATTTAATTCCTGGAAACTATCCTCCCAGCCACCACTCAAAAAATGATATCCTAGCTCTGCCCCAAGATCCTCACTCCAAAACAATGGTTTTGTGTAGCTGAAGATATTTAACAAGCCTCAAGACTTCCCTGTCACCACTGAGGGAGTTCCATTAGTTCCACTACTAGTTCAAGAACAACCTTATCCTAGCAATACTCCAACACCATCAAATAGTTCCACTACTAGTTCAAGAACAACCTTAACCTAGCAATACTCCAACACCACCAAATCACTGCTCATCTTTCTTGGCACTTTTCCACACCAAAAAATGTAACACCACCAAATCATTGCTCATCTTTCTTGGCACTTTTCCACGCCAAAAAATGTAGTCCTCTCCCCCGAAGGAGAAGAAATAAGGATCATAAAAACTATTTCCTTCAAATATTTTTCTTTAACTGTTTGGAGATTCTTGGAATTTTATTTTATGGTTCTTTTAACACAATAGGTCTAATTATTATGCATTTTTATTTTTGAGAAAGAAATAAAAACATGGTCCATAGTTTAATATTTACAATAAGTAATCAAAATTATTGTGGTAAATGTTGCACCCAAGGGTATGACATCTCTTCCTCCTCTTGATTAAACACCATCCTTCAAGTTTTTCTAGAATACTTCCGAATAAGCATTAAGCATAAAGTCCTTATCTTCCCAGGTAGATTCTTCCAAGCTAATGTTCTTCCACAACACTTTAACTTGCGTGATAGCTCTTCTTCGCAACATTACTTCTCCCTCGTCAAGAATAAACAAGGGTTCTATAAGAAATTCATCCTTATCTTCCGAGGTAGATTCTTCCAAGCTAATGTTCTTCCACAACACTTTAACCTGTGTGATAACTCTTCTTCACAACATTACTTCTCCCTCATCAAGAATAAACAGGGGTTCTATAAGAAATTCATCCTTATCTTCTGAGGTAGATTCTTCCAAGCTAATGTTCTTCCACAACACTTTAACCTGTGTGATAGCTCGTCTTCGCAACATTACTTCTCCCTCCTCAAGAATAAACAAGGGTTCTATAAGAAATTCATCCTCTAATTTGACTTGTACCACCATATGATTGATTAGAACATATTCATTAGATGTATCATTCATGGCAATATATCTATGGAAATATATCTATAAAAGAAACATATACACATTTCGATAATTACATGTGCCTCTTGCCATTTAATTACATTTGTAGGGTCATATACATATGGTTTTACTAAAGATACGTGGAACAAATTATGAACCTAAATATGACTCAATAATGCTAGTCGATAGGCCATCAACCTAATTCTCTCTAGAATCTAGAAGGGGCCGCAATATCTAGGTGCCAGTTTAGCATACTTCCTCCACCTTAAGGTGCTCCTCTTTGTTTTGACTCTAATATATACATGATCCCCAATTTTATATTCCTTAAACTTCCTTTTCTTATATGCGTAAGCTTTCTACCTACCATGGGCAGTCTTCAAATTCTGACGAATCGTTTTAACTGCTTGTTCCATGTCTGTTAGCATATTAAGTCCTAAAATCAATTTATCTTTTGGACTATGTCTATTAGTAGGTACCTTAGATTTCCTACCATATAATACTTCAAAATGACTCATTTTGAAAGATTCATGGTAGTTGTTGTTGTAAGAAAATTCAATTAAGTGGAGGTATTCCTACCACTTGGTTGTTGCATCACGTACATGCACAACATGTCTTCCATCACTTGATTAACTCGTTCAGTCTGTCCATCAGTTTGAGAGTGATAGGAGGTGTTGAACTGCATTTGTACCTAATCTCATAAAAGGCACCTTCCAGAATGCTTATGTAAGCTTTACATCTCTATCCAAGATCACCACTAGAGGTATTCCATGCAGTGAGAATATTTCCCTCATGAAGATATCTACAATTTCAATTGCCTTGAAGGTAGATTTAACTGCCACAAAATTAGTTGTCTTACTTATCTTATCTACTACTACCAGTATAGAGTCATTTTTCCTTTTAGTCCTTCGTAACTCGATGAAAAAATCTAATGTAACTATATCCCACTTTTCTAGTATGGGTAAAGGGTGGAGTAACCCAGCAGGGCGTTGATGCTTTGTTTCTACCTGTTGGCATCTGAAGCACTTTATTAGATATTCAGTAATATATTATTCAATAATATATTTTCTCATGCTCGACCAATATTAGCTTATCTACTACTACCAGTATAGAGTCATTTTTCCTTTTAGTTCTTCGTAACCCGGTGAAAAAATCTAATGTAACTGTATCCCACTTTTCTGGTATGGGTAAAGGGTGGAGTAACCCAGTAGGGTGTTGATGCTTTTCTTCTACCTATTGGCATCTGAAGCACTTTATTAGATATTCAGTAATATATTTTCTCATGCTCGACCAATAATACTCTTTCTTAATTCTAGAGAATATTTTTTGATACCCTAGGTGAGCTCCGTATGGGTTCTTATGAAATTCATCCAACATAAATTGTTTAATGGCAATTTTATTAGGAATAAATATTCTTCCTCTAAAGAGTAAGAGGCCATTACTATCAATACTATAATCGATTTTCTAATTACAGTTATGTGATTTTTCATCTTGCTTCCATAAAAATTTGTATTGGGGATCCCATTGGGCAGCTTCATTAATTCTTGTAGAAATATCAATTTTCATTTGACTGTAAGAGATTTCGTAGATACAATGTGTCTTCATTCTGAATGCATCAGCCACTCAATTATCTTTACCTTTAATGTGTGTTATCCTGAATTCAATTTCACTCAGAAATGTAGTCAATCTAGCTTGTCGAGCATTTTGATCAAGCTGATTGAAAAAATTGGCTAGTCTACTGTGATCTGTCTTCAAAAGAAACATATTTCCCAATAAGTAACGCCACGAACCTTCAATGCATGAATCACGAGGGTTAATTTCATCGTAAGCAGAGTACCACTATTCATGCTCTTTTAACTTAAGATATTTGTAAGCTACCTAATTTCCCTTCCTACATCAATACTCCTCCAACTCCCTCTAAGATTTCATTCCTACATACAATGTACTCTTTTTCTAAATCAACTATATTCAATATAGGGATGGTAGTTGAAGCCATTTTTGGCTTTTCAAAACTTTATTGGCAAAACTTTATTGGCATTTAGATATCCAATTCAAAGTTTTAACTTTATTTTGGAGGGAAGTGATGGGGTATCCAATCCTAGAAAATTCCTTTATAAAATGGAGGTAATACGTCACCAACCCCGTAAACGACCATATATCAGCCACATTTTTAGGTACAAGCCATTCCATAATAGCTCGAATTTTCTCAAGATCCACCATTATACCCTTAGACGAAATTATATTCCCTAGATATTGAATCTGATTCTTGAAGAAATCACATTTGCTATACTTAGCATAAGGTTGTTTATCCTACAAGATTTTCATCATTATCCTTAAGTTCTCCTTATGACCTTCCATGTTGCTAAAGTAAATCAAAATGTCAGGGATAAAAATAAATACACATTTATCCAAATAGGAATGGAATATCCGTGCATGAGGCTCATGAAGGTGGAAAGAGCATTGGTAAGTCCAAAGGACAATACTACGAACTCATAATGACCATAACGAGTTCATAATTTTGTTTTGAAAATATATTCATCGTTAATGTGGATCTGATGATTTCTCGAGAATAAGTCTATCTTAGAGAACATACTAGCTTCGTTAACCTGATCAAATAAGTCATCAATATGAGGTAAGGGATTTTTATTCTTTATTCATATTGATGACTTATGCTCCCGTGGGTATACAATGGGTTGAATATAGCCCTTATCATGGAGCTCTTGTAGTTTCATCTCCAGTTTTGTCAACTCAATTACACTCAAGCGATAAGGAGTTTTGGATATAGGGGCTACTCTTGGAAGTAATTCAATGGTAAAATCAATGTCTCGCTTAGGAGGTGAACCAGGTATATGCTATGGAAATACATCAACAAATTCTCATACTATGGGTAGATTTTCTAGAGAGGTAGTCTTATTCTTTGAATTTGTATAACCCACTAGCATAGCATAAATTTGAAACCCTTTTCGAGTTCATTTCCCCAACTAGATGGCCATGATGGGTTGAAGCTTGATATCTCTTTTAATTCCTTGAATTTCTTGGTGGGTCCCTTCTTCATTTAGAAAGCTAATGGTCTTGGCTTTATAGTCTACCATAGACCAGTGTTTTTCCAACTAGTCCTTTCAAACTAGCATATCATAGGATCCTAAAGGTAATATGTGTAGTTCGATTTTAGTTTTTTGACCTTTGATATTAACAGAGAAGTTTTCAGTTTTAGCATTCACCCTCCACTTAGCTCTTGTAGTTAATTGCACCAACCATGGATTCTTAAATTTCACAGTTTGCAAAGGACATTTTTCCAGTACCCCTAGACTAATATAGCTTAAACTTGGACCAAGGTCTATTAAAATGCAAAAAGAATGGCTAGATATCTTACCTTCTAGCTCCACGATAGTGGGTTGATACTTTGCTTGACTATCATCCAAGGCTGTATTTATGCTATGCATGCTTTTTGATACCTCACCCATAGTAGACACTTCATGTAAATTGCAACCTGATAAGCACATGTGCGATGAGGAAAATCTTTGTAATTGTGGGGTTCTCCACACCCCCAACATTGCACAAGAGGTCTTTCCTACTAGATATTTTCTAGTTTATTTTCCACTTTTGTTTTCTTATTTTCCATTTGAATTCCATTTTTCTGAAATCCTTTTCCCCTCATCTTGGTATGGGATTTCTAGTGGATATTCCTTCCTCTTGAAATTTTCATGTTTTTTCTGTTTAGTGAACCCTTCTGTCCTTTTTTAGAGTCATTACAAGTGCCTTCTCCTTTATGTTTCATTTGCTAATAGAAGATTCTCGTATTAAGAATTTCTTCATCCATTGTCGTCGGGTTATCAAATTAAAGTTTTTCCCTCATAAAGGCAAGTAGGCTACTACTAAAGAACTACAACTTTTCCTTTCCTTCTCAAATTTATCAAACGTATCTTAATAAGGAGATGAATTGGGTTATGAACTCATCTATTATCAAACAACCCCACCTTAAGTTATGGAACTCATTTTCCTCCTCATCATAGAATCTTTCAGTTAGATAGTTATCCCTGAAATGCTTCTCAAACTCTGCTGAAGTTACTTCTTGTTCATCTATTTTCTGTACTTTTTTAGGTTCTTCTCACCACAAGGTGGATTTAGCCTGTAGTTGGTAGATTTCCAATCGAGCTTTAAGGTTTTATCCATATTCATAAATCTAGAAATATTTATTCATATTAATTATCCAGGTTTCGGTTGCTTCCTCGGCCTCTCCGTCATAATTTGGTGGTTTAATGTTGTTAAACTCTCATTACAATTGTATTTTCTGCTTCTTATTTCCTTTTCCTTCAGAAAATTTTTCAGAACTTCCATCCAACTCAGCATGACCCTCCACTTGCTTAAATGTTTTTGTTTTATTTCCATCCCCTAAAGTGGGATTAGGTCCTTGCTAGTTCTATTTATCAAATAAACTTTTCAGAATTTGCTCTTGGTCCTGTCTTAGTTTTTCATTACTCCCCTCACATTAACCATTCCAGCTTGTATCTACTACTCTACTACACAACTTCTAATAGTGCAACATTTTCTTGACGGGACTCCTCTCCCAGTTGTATCCATAGCTCAGGATCTCCTTCATCGAACGATGATTCATATTGATTATGAGGTACTACCCCTTGTTGCATCTTGTCCTAGTCTTGGTTCCTTCATTTATCTATGTATTAATACAACTCATGTTATTTTCTTAGTTTCTCATGATTGGCCTCAGTGTTCGAAACTAAGCTTGCATACCACTTGTCACATGTACAAATAAATATTTCACCAAGTAAAAAAAAAAAAATTCACATGATACCATATAATATTGGCCATTGTAGAATTATTAAACATTATATTATTTGTTCTCTCAACATTATCCAATAGATAATGTATATGTACCAATGATTATGACCTGGATCTCATTTGAAATGATTTGATTTAATTCTATTAATTTACCTACTTTAACAATGGGCTCCCAATCTAAGTTTTATTTACAACATCGGATCTCTTGGGATCATGTACTATGTCCTTATGCTATGAATACTTACATATCTAGCACATCCCAAGTACCTTACAGCTCGCCTCACTCTGGGTTTCCCATTCCATCATCAGCTTACACATGGCGATAACCAATGTCGTCGATCCTCAGTCGCTTAATCCAATGGTGGTAATGTTTCTCAAGGTTGTTAGGGTAACCGATACCCCAAGGACTATTTCCATTCTCTCATTTTTCTCTGTGGCTGCCACGGTTTGGTTCCTCCTCCTCTGCAACTCGGTAACTAGTATTTACCTATGTCTCTGCCTGAGAGGATTTATGCTTTATCAAATGAGTGGAAAGGTTGATGTTTGAGGCCATTTCTGAACTAATTGGAAATATTGTGGGTTTTCTCTTCACATTTTGTATTAATGTTACCCTTCTTCTTGTTTGTTTTCTATCAAGCAACCTTGTTCTCCTTAGTTGAAGGCAAGAATGGCTACGATGAATTTCCTCCAGTGTTTCCACTTACTTGCAAACATTTACTGAGCAGTTAAGCGTCTCTCATATGGGGTTTTCATGCTAGCTTTCAAGTTTTCATTTCACATGGTTAATTCCTCATTTGAGTTCTCATGACCCTTCTGTTATTCTTGTGTAAGGTATGCACTAGGTGAAGGGATTTCACTACTTGGTTTAGCCTCCAGTGACATTGCTGAAGCATGCCATCGCCCTCCTTCACAATGATTCAAGTCAAAGGTGGCTATAACTTCTAGAGTGTGAACTTCAGTAGAAATGACTTGGATTTATTGTTTTCCGAATGGAAAATCTCCACCACCTATGGAGAGCCAGTTTTCATTTATGTTTGGTTCAATATTGTTCTGGGCTTTGCCACATTTTAGTTACATATTTCTGAGTTCACCCTTTTCTTGGGTTTCTCGCAATAAATCCTTTTTATGTATTATGCCAACTCTTTATTTAGAATTTTGAGAGGGCTTATCCTCTGATCGTTGGTAATGGAAGGTATTCACAGCCTGCATTCGGTTTTTGTTTATATTTAGAAATATTAGACTAATAATTGTATATTTTTTCCTTTAATGGTATGAAAGGGTCTCAAATGTTAAGTTATTGTCTCTTGTGAATGTGCTTGAAAGAGTAATAACAACTCAGATTATTTTAAATAGTCTTAATATTGTACTTCTATAGTTTACTAATTGGCCATCTTGGCTACCATATATTAATGTTTCTTGGCTCACAACTGTTCTCCACTATCCACCGCAACTAGCTGTGAGAATAAATCTAAGAGTATATTATGTTAATGTATCCATGGTATTTTCATTTGTTATCTTTATATTTCATTATGTGGAATCATTTTTTGTTGGTTTTATTATGATAAGGTTATCGTTTAATTATTTGTAAACTAACCTACCCATAGAGGTCTCATTTGGTGGTGCCTGAGATGTAGTGTATATCGATTCTATATTTCAAGTAGAAGTAGGTTAAAAATATACCATTATTCTATTATAATCCTTTACAAGATATTTACGAGAATGAAATGCATGGTTATTACTTCTCTAAAGTCTTCCTTAAATATATCTTATTTATATTGTTCTAAATCTTATAGACAATAGATGGTATGTAAAATTAATTATAGAGACTAGCTTTTATTTCAATAAGCTTTCTAAATACTCTAAAAATATACTAGTATGTATCTATAGAAAACGATTCTACCTTTACTCAGACCTTTTATCGACTTAAGTAATGAAAAATTATTTGTAAACTAGAGTATAGAAACTTAAATCAAAATCTTCTTAAATAACTTATCTGTGTATGATTGAATTCCTCAAAACCGTCCTCCCAATCACAAATTAGTCAATTACGTCTTGCCTCTCCCCAAGCTCCTCACTCTAAACCAATGGTTTTGTGTAGTTGAAGGGATTTAACAAACCTCAAGACTTCTCTATCAAGTTCGAATCCCAGCTAATCCACCCAAGGAGTTCTAGTGGTTCCACAACCCGTGCAATAACAACCTTAGGCTAGCAGTACTACAACACTATGAGATCACTACTGATATTTCGTGACACTTTTCCACACCAGAAAACATAGTCCTGTCCCCCCAAGGAGAAGGAACAAGGATAATAAAAATTGTTTCCTTCAACATTTTTTTTAAGTGTTTGGATATTCTTGGAATTCTTCTTTACAATTCTTTTAGCATCATAGGTCTAGTTAGTTATGGATTTCTATTTTTAAGAAAGAAATAAAAACATAGTCCCAAGTTTAATATTTACAATAAGTAATCGAAATTACTATGGTAAATGTTGCACTCAGGGGTGTCACATCTTCCTCCTCTTGATTAAACACCGATCTTGGTGTTTGTTCCAGGTTTATGGAATACTTCCACATAAGCCTTGAGCATAAAGTCCTTACCTTCTGAGGTAGGTTCTTCCGAGCTAAAGTGCTTCCACAACACTTTAACTTGTGTGATAACTTGTCTCCGTAATGTTACTTCTGGAAAATTGTGATTCATATCCTCCACATTATTATGTGCATCTTTTCGATGTTTCAAATCCCAATGGGGATCCATCCTTAGGGCATAATCTATCACGCAAAATTGATGTCTTGAAGATGGATCCCAATTGGGATTCAAAACATCAACAAGACACACATAATACTGTGGATGATTTGAATCATAATTTTCCAAAAGACAACCAAAGAAGCTTAAAATCTAACAATGCTACTTCTCTCTCCTCGAGAATACGCAGGGGTTCTATTACAAATTCATCTTGCAGTTTGACTTGTACGACCATATGATTTATTAGAACATATTCATCACATGTATCTTTCATTATAATATATCTATAAAAGAAACATATATAAATTTCTATAATTAACTGTACCTCTCGCCAATTAATTACATGTCTACAGTCATATACATATGGTTTCAATAAAGATACATGAAACATGTTATAAACTTGAATATGACTGGGTAATGCTAGTCGATAGGCCATTGGCCCAATTCCTTCTAGAATTTGGAAGGGATCACAATATCTAAGTGCCACTTTAGTAGTGCTACTCCACCTTAAGGTTCTCCTCTTTCGTTTGAATCTAATATATATATGTGATCCCAAATTTAATATTCCTTAAAGGTCCTTTTCTTATTTGCATAAGATTTCTTCCAATCTCGGGGAGCCTTCAAATTCTGACAAACCTTTTTAACTGTTTGCTCCATGTCTACCAAAATATGAGGTCGTGAAATCAATATATGTTCTTGACTATATGAGTTAATAGATACCCTAAATTTCCTACCATATAATATTTTGGAATGACTTACTTTCAAATATTCATTGTAGTTGTTGCTATAAGAAAATTCAACTAAGTGGAGGTATTCCTCCCACTTAGTTGGTTGTTGCATCAAGTACATGGGCAACATGTCTTCATCACTTTATTAACTCGTTTATTGTGTCCATCAGTTTGAGGGTGATAGGTGGTGCTGAACTAAATTTGTGTACCCAATCTGATAAAAAGGGCCTTCAAGAATGTTGATGTAAACTTTACATCTCTCTCTGAGGTCACCACTTGAGAATATTTCCCTCATGAAAATATCTGCAACTGCAATTGCCTTGAAGGTAGATTTAATTCGTACAAAATGATTTGTCTTACTTAGCATATCTACTACTACAAGTATAGAGTCGTTTTTCATTTTAGTCCTTGGTAACCCTGTGACAAAATCTAATGTCTCTCTATCCCACTTCCATTCTCGTATGGGTAAAGGGTGGAGCAACCCAAGAGGGCGTTGATGCTTCATTTTTACGCATTGGCATTCCAAGTACTTTGGGAGATATTTTGTAATATCTTTTCTCATTCCCGATCAATAATACTCTTAATTGCATAAAATAATTTTTGGTACCCAAGGTGAGCTCTTTGTGGGTTCTTATGAAACTCATCCAACAATTTGATTAGGAATAAATATTCTTGCTCTAAATAATAACATGGTATTACTATCAATACTATAATCAGTTTGATTAGAGTTCTTTGCTTGCTTCCATAGAAATTTTTATTCATTATCCCATTGGGCAATTTCATAGACACAATGTGTCTTCCTACTCAACTCATGAGCCATTGGGATCTGTTCTCTTTACCTTTAATATGTTATATTGAATTCAAATTCTCTAAGAAATGCAGTCCATTTGGCTTGTAGAGCATTAATATTAAGATGATTGAATCATCACTAAGAAAAGCTGCAATATATTAATCTCTTCTTGCTTCCACAGAAATTTGTATTCACTATCCCATTGGGCAATTTTGATAGACACAATGTGTCTTCCTACTCAACTCATGAACCACTCGATTCTATTCTCTTTACCTTTAATGCATGTTATCACGGATTCAAATTTGCTAAGAAATGCAGTTCATTTGGCTTGTAGAGCATTTAGATTAAGATGATTGAATCATCACTAAGAAAAGCTAGAACATATTAAACATGGTATATAGAAACATATTGTAGACCATTTAGATTAAGTTGATTGAATCATCACTAAGAAAAGCTATAATGTATTAAACATGGTTATATAGAAACATCTCATTAACGTTCTAAATTACTATGATTGAATCATCACTAAGAAAAGCTAGAACATATTAAACATGGTCTATAGAAACATCTTGTAGAGCATTAAAAGCTAGAATCTATTAAACATGGTTATACAGAAACATCTCATTAATGTTCTGAATTACTGCAATAATTTAACATGACCTAATTAAGTCTACATTGATTTTCTTGTGCATGGTGGATTGATGTTGGAGGTAAAGTGAATTCAAAGGCGATCTCTAATTCATGCTTGTGTAAAGTATATTTGAGCTCTATTTTTAATGCATGTGGTATCATTCATACCTCTTAGTAAATTAATGGCATAATTTCTTTGGATATCATCATTTATAAAGTGGAAGTTTAGCAAAGTAAGTCTACATAATTTGGATGAACATATAACTATTGTGGTTTTATTCAAAGTTTTTAGTAAATTAATGGCATAAGTTCTTTGGATATTAGATATCATAATTTATAAAATGGAAGCTTAGCAACGTAAGTCTACATAATTTGGATCAACATATAAAATTATTAAGGAAATGTAAAAACAAAAAAACAATAATCATTATCATCCATGCTTGATAATAAAGATAAATTATTAGAGGAAGAGATTGGACTTAGATAGATAATATAATATTAAGGCTAGAGACACTAAAGTTAGATAACATGAAATAGAAAATAAATGCTAGGGAAAGAAAGAATAAGACGCTGGAAAAAATTATAACCATAAGTATAAAGTTTAAGATTTATTAAAAATAGAAAAACAATAATTAATTATTTAATATTGAAATTATTAATTTTTTAATTATTGATAATTCAAAATATAATCTTTTTATAAACATAACTAAAATACACATAACAACTCAAACATAAATGTAATAAAAAAATTAACTTCATAGTTCATAGTTTTTTACTATAAAAATATATAAAACATAATAATACATAAAAAAAAAGTTCAACAAATTGGAATAACTTTATCTCATAAAATAAAAAATAAATAATTAAAATCGAAAACTGATTGGTTTCCATTAAATAATCTGAATAAATTTAAATATGATATACTTAACAAAACATTGAATTTAAAAGATGTAGAGTATTTGTAAATGAAAAAATCATCCTAAAAATACTGTAATAAAAAAGAAGGATGTTCATTCTAATAAAAGGAAGGATATTCAAAAGTTAAAAAAGGTGAAGAAAGAGAGAAATGAGAAATGATCATTATCTCATTAACGTTATTCAACCTAAAAACAAAAAAGATAACAGTAAAAGCCGAAAAGATTACAATAAAAAAGAAAGAATTTGGTAGGCTTATTCTCTCTTAGATCTATCATGATTTTCCAAGGAATAAAGAATCTGTACTACGTTGGATGGACGGTTGAGGGAAAAAACAATTTAAGATTTTTAATATCCAATAAAAAATCACGTCGTTGAGGAAATGGAAGAAAACATGGTAATGTAAAATAAATACTTTAGTCATTACATATCATTTTAGATATTAATTATAACATTTGTTTTTACAATATAGATCTATATCTATTACTAGGTATAAAATGTCGACCGAGATCAAATCTATTCTCCTGAGTGTCACTCTTATTTAGGTATATGGGTTATTTAGCTATATGGATTTAAAATATTCCTTTTTAACCTTTGAAATATTCAAAATATTATTTTTTTATATGATATTACTAATAGATTTTAAAATATTTTATTAGTTATAGCATATTTATTTATTAAGTATATTAATTTTTTTAAATTATTAATTTTTTAAATAGTATATATTAATTTAATTAAAATTAATGTTACATTTTTTAAAATAAAAATTAGGAAATAATTGATTTTTTATTTTTGAGTTATTTTTCTTTTCATATATATAAATATTCACGTTATTCTTTATAGCACTATCCTAAGACAATAAACCATGGACCACACCACTATAAGACCACACATAAACCCTTGGCATTGCTGGACTTTAAAAAAGAGTTCCTTTTTAGTTTCATTTTTAACTCTTATATATTTCTTCTTCAAATTCTATATAACATTATATTACTTCCATAAACATAAAACCAATAAACACAAAATAATTTTATTGATGATTAAAAATTTGAATGAAAATTTTTACCATATCCCTTTTACTAAAAAATGGTAATAAAAAAAAAAATAAAACAATATAATAAAAATTAAAATAAGAAATTGATTTTTATAATTTTTTAAAAAAAGACATATATATATAATATTAAAATTTATTGTACCCAAAATAAATTTTATATTTAAAAAAAAAAATAGACACATACATGTGAACAAAGTTATTATACATATTACTCATCCTAAGATTTAGAAGGGCTTTTCTTTGAAAATTTAAAATAAAATATTTGTAATCTAGGAAATTAAAATAATATCCTCTTTCTAAAACTTGAATGATAAAAGTACACCTAATCACACTATCTTTTTTAAGCCATAATTCCAACCTTAATCCTTCTCGATTATATGAGAACATTGTTTTAAGTAACATGGACAAAAGAAATACGAAGACAACCACTATTTTTTTAGTATTGTGAGAACCCAGCTTCTTATTTTTCAATATATATAATTTGAAATAGTATTTAATGAGCATGAAAAAACTAATCAGATAAGTTACATCTATGGGCTGGGTTGTAGTTTCATGAATTATGTATCCAAATTGCAAAAGCGAACCTTTTAATCGACCATGAGCATGAATTTGATCAGATACCTTTAAACCTAAATATAAACCCGTCATTCATTTGCTAAAAGTAAAGTAGCCAAAGGAAATTTATTTTCCACGTAGATAATGCAAAGGGAGATAGATTGTTAGATAAATTCCTTATCATATAGATATAATGTCAACCGCCTCTACTTTCACTAAAAAAGTTCACGTATAAAGTTTCATGTAATTTGGAAATAGTATATCGAACGGTTTGAATAATCAAAAGAGTAAAATTGATATAAAATTTCATAAAGAGGCTTCTAATGAGCTAATAAAATCCAATTATATATATAATATATATAATATATATATATAAATAAAAGGAATGGAGTCACTACATAAATAATAAATAATAAGCAACTGAAGCCTTCCCACTTTGTATGAACTATATGTTATCCCACAGAAGGTATATAATTTATACCTTAAAAATATTTATCAATTTTTAATTGTTGTCGCAAAACTATCTGTTCGTATTGAATAGACGAGTGGAATCGTAGAAATCTAGTTTAATTGGTGTTGGAAAATTATAGTTTCTTATTAAAGAGAAAAATGGATTCGTAAAAGATAAATGTAACTAGCAATTACACTAAATGTTGCAAAGGAACTTCATAAGGTATAATTGGAGAAACATCATGACATACAAAATAGTAAACAAAGTGCTAATTATCAGTCTTAAATCATAAGCAACAGTTTCATGTGAGCTATTAAAACCTTGAAAGTGTCCATTGCCAGTGACATATCTCTATCTCTGAAATGAAAATTCATTTAGCACCTTAAAATTGACAATCATATTTTGTTTTTTTTGTAGAGCATAACCATACCAATTTTCACCATATTCAATTCAGCATCTATTTTAATAAAATACATTATATTATTGAAATGAATATCTATTTCCTTGTATAAAATTATCAATTAAAAACTTAATTGTGAATCAACATTGGATGAAAGCATTTTCCTAATGAATGATACCGCATATGAGAAAAGTTCAATTTAAGAGGTAAGGAGATTAACCAAATAAATATCCTTTATTGATCAAATCTTTTTACAAAACATTCACATAATTAAAATTTGATCAAATTTTGAAATTCACAAAACTTGTTTTCCATCTTTATTGCAGGAAACTATTACAAGAGAGACACTCTCAAAATGCACATAATTAAAATTTGATCAAATTTTGAAATCCACAAAACTTGTTTTCCATCTTAATTACGTGAAATGGTTGCAAAAGAGACTTTGAGAGTGCCCCCATTTTTTAGTAAAAGAATTGGAACGTGATCACTCTACAAATTGGCATTTGAGTTTTCCAGTACAAATTTTGTCCATTCAATTTCTATGGAAGAAATTCCCAAATCTAAAGCAGGTTGTCCTAACTCAAGGTCTCTAGCCTTACTACATTGAATAGATAGCAACTGTTTTTCCAAGTCTCCTCAATTTTCTTCCTACAGGTACAACTTCACAGCTTCATGGTAATGCTTGTTTTCTTCGTAATGGCTTGGAAATTGTTGATTTTGTTTTATCTAGGCCAAATTCCTCAACTTTCTTCTTGCAGATACAAGAAATGGGTCATTTTCTCACAAAGTTGTTGCAACATTATTCCATCAGGATCCACAACACATAAAATACACAATTCATGCTATGAGTACAAAACTATAGAGTGCTTGCAAAAGAGCTTTACAAGCAGATAATAAAACATCTAATTACTACCTTGAGTTGAAAATCCATCCTGATTCCATGAATTTGGACAGATAGTTCTTACTGGATGTGAGTACGAAACATGTTGAAAGCCCCTTTTGCATCTTTAGTCTTAGTCTTCTTTGAGTCATCGGTAGCCCCAAAAAATTGCCAAAACCTGAGTGTTTCATCTGTTGCAATGGATGCAACCGTGTACCCATTAGGACTCCGAATAAATAAATCAATGGTAAGTGTCGTTAAGACAAATTTAAAGAGAAAACATGGATGCATGCATAAGTATTCATAAAAAGCATGAATTTTCATACCTGTGCCATATGAAGAACTCTAGTAGTATGCCCTGTAAGTTTAGTAATTTTCACCATGGATGGGTATTTCCGTAAGGTTAACTGGTTCTGATTTGGCCCATGCGAACTCAAGAACTCACGCCCATGTCTATTCCACAACAATGAACAGACTCGGGAAAGGGTGTCCACAGTATTCAGGCAGGCACTTGTTTGAGTGTTCCAAAACTTTATAGAACCGTCTGAACTCCCTCCACCAGATGCCAAAAGATTGTTGTGGAAGGGGCACCATGCCAAGGCCTTGACTACCACACAATGTTCATCTAATTGGTGGAATTATTGAGAGGAACGATTATGGGATGCCATGCTCTTGTCCCAAATTTAGAGTAGATTGTTATTTTCCCCACTTGCAAGTTGTTGGCCAGAAGGAGACCATTTCAATCCACAAACCTCCTGGGTATGTCCTATGTAGGTTTGAAAAATGTGGCCATGGATGCGAACATCATGATTGATTATAATCCCATCCAGCCCTCCTGTGGTGATAATAGGACCGTTCCAAGCAAGTGCACCAACACGTTCATGATGACCTTTCAAGACTCTTAGCTGCAATTGAATTTGTATCATGTCAACTTTAGCGATTGCCATTATCTTAGAAAGAGAAAACCTTGGAAGAGATAAACAAGTTTTATTTACCCTTTTATTAGATTGTGAGTCCCATAACTATACAACAAAATTATTCAACCCAATGGCAATTTGTGTCCCATCGAGTGCCCAACTAACGTTGGTAACATAACCCTGTTCTTCATCTACAATCAGAAGCTCAGATATAGAGCTATCAGAAGCATGCCACAAGTATACAGTGTTGTTTAGGGCTATGGACAAAACATTGGTGGAACACCAATCCAATAGATTTAAGTAATAATCATCCAGAAGGTTGTGCGCATCGAGGGTTCTATCTGGAGACTGCAATCAACATGGATAAGTTAAATTACTAGGTGAAGAGAAAGGGACAAAGGACAATGGTCCTCAGATAGGCATATCTAGTGTACTAATAACAAAAACCCCAAATACTATGTAGTTTCTATGGTGTCCGAAGAGTATATGAATGGTTTAAAAAAAAATGCTATATGGCTTTGTTTGCAAATGGGTACTTTTCCTGTACTGAAATGATTTCTAACATCATTCTGTTATAAAAAAGTAAAAAAATAAGAAATTGGAATGATTGTGGTAGTGATTTTAGTGTTACAAATAAAAAAGATAAAAAATTGTGTAGCACATTCCTCCATATGGGATAATGTTGCAATTGAAAATAGGATCAAGGCCCTTGATTCAATAACGAGTAAACATCAATGGTATTCAACATTTGATTATGGAATATCTATTGAAAATGACTGTAAGAAAATATGAAATCCAGGCCTACCTGAGCAATATATCTGCATGTTCTTCTAGAAATAGGGAAATTAGCTAGCACATTTTCTTGTGAAGCCTGGGAAACAGTTGATGATTTTCCATTGAAAGAAAGAATTCTGTAATTGTTGTCTGCAGCACGGGCATTCTTCAATAAAGTGGCTTCCATCTCCTTCTTGTATGCTTTTCTGGAAAGTGAGGGGGAAGGGGAGAGGACATGGGTATCGTCACAGTCGTTTTGCTTCTGCATGATCATGAATCTAGCTACCTCCAAATTGATGGATCCTCTTGCTGGGATAAATCTGTCGCTCTGTGATGGCAAAAAGAATAAAACCAAATCCTAAGAGTAAAATTGATATAAAATTTCATAAGGAGGCTTCTAATGAGCTAATAAAATCCAATTATATATCTATATATATATATATATATTATCTATATATATATATATATAATTAAAAGGAATGGAGTCACTACATAAATAATAAATAATAAGCAACTGAAGCCTTCCCACTTTGTATGAACTATATGTTATCCCACAGAAGGTATATAATTTATACCTTAAAAATATTTATCAATTTTTAATTGTTGTCGCACAACTATCTGTTCGTATTGAATAGACGAGTGGAATCGTAGAAATAGATTTCTACGAATGTTTAATTGGTGTTGGAAAATTATAGTTTCTTATTAAAGATAAAAGTGGATTCGTAAAAGATAAAGGTAACTAGCAATTACACCAAATGTTTCAAAGGAACGTAATAAGGCATAATTGGAGAAACATCATGACATACAAAATAGTAAACAAAGTGCTAATTATCTGTCTTAAATCACAAGCAATAGTTTCATGTGAGCTATTAAAACCTTGAAAGTGTCCATTGCCAGTGGCATATCTCTATCTCTGAAATGAAAATTCATTTAGCACCTTAAATTTGACAATCATATTTTGTTTTATTGTAGAGCATAACCATACCAATTTTCACCATATTCAATTCAACATCTATTTTAATAAAATACATTATATTGTTAGATTTCAGGCTTCTGTGGAAGTTTTTTGCAGTGGTATGATCCGGATTGTCCACAGTCTTTTGTTCATTGAGTCGACGTTTTTCAAACCCCAAAGGGGGTCCATCATCAGGACAAATTAGAAAGATAGAAAATGAATGAAAGATTGTTGAGAGAAGAAGACATGAACCTAGATATAAATAAACCAAGAACCCTAATTTTTATAAGGGCCGACACTTGATTTCAAGAAATTTAATTAATTATTTAATTATTCAAAATTGGCTCGATTATTTCAATTTATCTAATCAATGATTATCTTAGTTTATTTGACTAATTAATATGAATTTGAATTATTATTTTTAT